>CABFVX010001637.1:4447-151234 GCA_902151425.1 Timema shepardi | reverse complement strand
ACTTCTACTGTGTACTCTTAAGGAGGCTTACATGCTGTTCAAAGATAATCATCCAGAAATTACCTGGGATTCTCCAAATTTGTTGATCTATGACCTAAGAACTGTGTATTCCCAGGATCAAGTGGTACACACAATGTGTGTTTATGTACACATCACCAGAATGTGAAACTTATGATCAGTGGGTGCAAGGTCAAGGAACTGACTGCAGAAGAAGATATGCCAATTTCTGATTACAAAAATTGTTTATCCAGAGTAATTTGTAATCCGCCTTTACCAAAGTGCTTCTTCGGAAACTTTGAATATTGTCCAGGGTATAGTGAATTACGCAAAAAGTTTGAAAATATCTATGGCAGTAACTTTATTGACACAATAACATACAAGCAGTGGGTAACAGTGGATCGTTCACACTTAGAAACCATTTCAAAACTGGTGGATGAATTCTTGGATTCCATATTTGAAAAACTTAAGAGTCTTCTTAGTCATTCTTTCATTGCTAAAGAGCAAACTAATTTCTTTTATGAGAAGAAAAAATCCCTGCAAGAGGCTGACTATTTAGCGGTTTGTGACTTTTCAGAAAATTACTCATTTGATCTTCAGTAATCAGTACAAAGGTTCCATTGAAATAATGCATAATCCACAATTCATCCATTTGTTATTTATTATTTAAACTCATCAGAAAAACCACACACTGTTAAACATGCAAGTTTTGTGATAATTTCAGAGTGCCTTAAGCATGATACAACAGCAGTTTATAGATTTCAGAGAAAGCTAATCAAATTCCTTAACACTACTTTCTCACTACCGAAAAAAATCACATATCTTTCAGATGGGGCAGCATCACAGTATAAAAATCGCAAGAACTTTACAAATTCGAGTTTACATCACCAAGACTTTGGGTGCAAAGCAGAGTGGCACTTCTTTGCCACATCACATGGTAAAAATGCTTGTGATGGTGTAGGGGGAACTGTAAAGCGTCTTGTTGCTAGAGCCAGTTTACAGAAGCCCTATGCAGAGCAAATAATAACACCAAGACAGTTATATGAATGGGCAAGTCACAATATAGAAGGAATAACATTCATGTTTGTAACAATAGAAGAATATGAAAATGTACTGATATTTTTGCAGGAGAGAGTTGCAAACTCTAGATACATTCCTGGAACACATAAGCTTCACTGTGCCTTTCCTTTGCAAACAGGGAAACTGATGACAAAGATTTATTCTTCAGCAGAGGAGTCAAAACTTGAAAGTATCACGCAAGTCAAAGGACAGCTAGAAATGGATGAAATATGTGGATTTATCACTTGCGCATATGATGGATGCTGGTGGTTGGGATGTGTTATTTCTGTAAATGAAAACAATGATGAACTCAAAATCAGTTTTCTACATCCACATGGACCAGCTCCATTATTTGTTTACCCACAAGTTACTGACAGTTTAGTAGTGAATGTGTCATCAGTTCTTACAAAAGTTGACCCTCTGACCGCAACTGGTAGAACATATGTTTTGACAAAACAGGATGTTTCAGCTGTTCACAGTCAACTGGATACATAGAAAAGGAATAACTAATATGCCTTTGTGTTTAAAAGTGTAAACATTTCAGGTATGTTTATTATTATTAGTACTGGTAATATATTTGTAGAATTAATTAATATTACATTTAAAAACATTTCATTAACATTTTAGCTTTCTAGTCAATTAATTTCAAGGAACAATGGAGCAAAATTGTGTGATTTAAGGAAATTAATGGAAATGGGAATTCCTGTTTAACTGAATTTAACATAACTACTGCAACCATTTGCATCTATCTTCAAATGTTGCATAGTTAGTAAGTAATAGAATACATACAACATCTATCTTTTTGAAAGGAAAAAAAACCGTTTTAGAGAAAATGGCTGCCAAAATGTTTATTATAATGTGTTTTTTTGTTCTTTTCTTAATATAGCCAAGTAACATCTCATATTAGGGCCTTTCCAAAAAACACTTGAATTACTTATATAGGTGTCCAGGTTGTTGAAATATTCAATGTTAAAGCTAACAAGATGGTGACAAAATTGGTCAAAATCGCAAATTTTGGACTTTTCTATAACTTCATAAATAAAAAAAGATATGGACATGAAATTTTACATAGGCATGTATCTTAAGTGGTTCTTTAAATATACCAAATTAAAATCAATAATTAAAAATGTGAGGTTGAGGACCTTGTTGACTTGACATGGAATGAATGACCCATTAAATATTTTATGAAGAAGACAGGGGAAAAGGAGGAAAGTCAAATTTTAACTCAAATTTAGTTAGTGCTGCCATCTGTTAGAGAGTGATTAAATATTTTTGTTGCACTTAAGATTATGGTTAGAAAGAGGTGTCTGTCATCTTTGACTTAAAAGTTGATACATAATGGAAAATGTGTATAGGCCTAATGTGACTTTCCCCCTTTTCCCAGGTGCCCTTCATATATAAAAAAAATTATTTAAAAATAATAGAAACTTTGTATTGATGGATCATCCAATAATTACAGTTTGAAAACAAGCACAGTGAGAAATGTAGGCATAATGGATCAAATATACTTTTTTGTATATAGACCTATTTTGAAATTATGATTCAACTCACTTCAAGATCTCTTCATCTACACACACAGCGTGCATTTGGTGGATAAACAGCTTTAAGCCTAACTGTAGATCTTCAGGACTGTGCAAATCCAAGGTCTGGACTTGAGATAGTAGGCCCGAGTTTTCTATTTTGTTATTTAATTCGACCAACCCTCCTGGTCGCTGATTAGAAGCTTGGTTTTTCGACACTGACAACCAGCCTCTGCCACGTGCCATCGTCATCGTCTGCAACAATACAGATAGTTTAACAATTAGTTAATTTATTAGTTCTACTTTTCTACAAATAATAGATTGGTTTAACTCGTAGGGTAACACAATTTCTTGTTACTGCTCCAGGTTGTATATACACAGTAGATCTACCGCAGTTACGTGAAACCGCTGATAATACCGATATTGATTTAACATATATAAATACAATATTAAAGTTTATTTGATAAAGGATTCACAGTGAGACATTACCAACATTTAATAAAGTGCATAATTTAATAACAATGCATACTGTACAATACAGTGTACTTGTAATTCTCCATTCTTGTTGTTGCGACAATCCCTGATGATGATGATGATGATGATGACAGAGATGTGATAGCACAATGCCCACGATGAGGGGACAAGTGAGGTGATGGTGTAGGCATTGTGACTTGTAAACAATTTGTTTTGTCTAATTAAAAATAAATAAAATTGCGCAGCAGGAAACCGCAAATACTGAATCAGGGATAGAGGGGCCATACTGTATAAATATAGGGTGACCTCTTAAGACTCTAAAACAGGGGTTATTCTTTACCTTTTTTACCAACACATCTTACTACTCATTCAGGTTATACACATATGTACTAATTATGCTAATGAGTTAGGGATGATAAGGGAATGTACCAGTATTTGCATGGAGGCAGAGTAAAACCATTTTGGAAAACAAAACAACCTTAGTAGGTAAACCTGACAAGGATTTGAATACTGATCTCTCTGTCAGTGGCAGTCTTGTCTATTGCGAGAACGAAGCCTCAGAGCATGCGGCCACCAAAGCAGGTAACAGGGAATCAGAACAATTTTTTTTAAAGTTGTTGTTAAATTAGTATAAACTATCGCCGTTATAAATATGAATGGTGTGGATGTTATTTGTTGTTTTTATATAAATAAATATGATAAAAAATAGTTTTACCGGTTGTTCTCTTGAGGGTGTGAAATGTGGTCTCTTACCTTACAAGACAAAAAAATATTTAGTGTGTAAAAAAGGGATGAGGCTATAGGCAAGGGGAGGAGGTTACATAACGATGAGTTACATAATATGTAATCACAATACATTGTTAAGATAGTCAAGTCTCTTCGATTACAGTGAGTAGTACATGCAGCATGAATGGAATAATTTAGAACCATCTTGTGAGTTTTGACTGGCAAACCCAATGGGAAGACCTAGATGCAGATGGTAGGATAACATTAGAACAGACCTGAAAGAGATATGGTGTAATGATGTGGACTGGATAGAGCTAGCTCAAGATAAGACTATGTGGCGTAATTTGTAAGTGTGGCAGCTAACTTTTGAGTTCCTAATACCATAAGGTAAGTAAGTATGTAAGTTTGATAAATAAATTACTGATATTGCATATTTTGATGTGATGTAACATTTTAACGTCTATCTCTCTATGCTACAACTTTGTTTAGCTAAACTTTTATCCAAACTTAAAACAACTGGTTTATACTTAAGAATTGACTAGCAGGAATTTATTTCCTTTTATTTTGTGTATACTACTGACAAAAGTTTGGGAAACACTGGGTTAGAAAAAAAACAAAATGTAGAGTCCTAAATATTTATTTTAATTTTCAAGCCATATAAATGATAAGCTAGGCTACACCTAAAAAAATTTAAGTACAGTATTGTAGGCTTATGTAAGCTTGGCTTATTCCAATGTTATCTACGCTTTCAAAATAATATAGACCTAGTAACCTTTGGTGTAGTTGGATAACCTTCATTCTAAATATTCATTAAAAATAATATTGGCTAAATTATATCCGAATAGTCTACTTCATGCACCATTGACCCTTGACGTTCAGTTGATAGTTACATTGGCAATCATTTGATCAAGTGTAGAGATGTTTGAATAGTCACAAAGTGTGTTGATGCACCCCTCACGTGCTGCTTATGAGGTGTTTGACTTGCAATTGTTTAATTTTTCGTCTGCTAAAGATAGAGCTCATAGAGTATTATGATCTGTGATAACGTCTGTTAATTATACTAGTTATGTTGTAGTGTTGTGTTGGATAATTTGTGATGTCCAGTGAAAAGAAGCCACCAAAAATCTATAGGTAGCCTATGCTAATAATTGAATATTCTATATAGTTTCTAAGACCATTGGTAGGAAGCAGCACTGCAGACCCAAAGGTGTGGAAAGAATAGTTTGCCATTAAAATAGTTTAAAATTTTATAAAACATTCTAAATAATGGTTGAAAGTAAGGAGTGGTTATATAATTAATAGTTAAGACTTAGATAGATTGCTCTAGAAATATATATAAAAAAATAAATTGATGGGTTGAACAGTAGCTAATTTGGTAAATGTTTTAAGTGAACTTACAAATCAAAATGTATAATTAGAATTTACTTCTGGTAAAAAAGATATTGTCAGATCTGGACATTTATATACAATTAATAATTCATCATCAACTAGACCAAACACGAGTTGATGAAAAGTCTAAAATGTAGGTTTACACGTTAAAAATGTTGTTACAAAAACTTTAAGATATACAATATAGTATGGTACAAAACAATATTTTTAAGTTCTAATATGTTGTAAAATAAAAGAGTGAGATTTTAATGTTAACATTTGCCAAAAAAATTTATTGAAGTAATTAAGTAATGTGGAATACTCTAAATCTTATCTGTTTCCTTATCCCATTACTCCTTTTTGATATCCAGCACTGGAAAATGGCTGGATTACTTCATTCCGACATGTTTCGGTACTATGGTACCATACTCATGGATAGTGAGTCGTCGTGAAAAGCACAATGTGTTGTTAAGATGGCAAGATGTTAACTTATCCAATGCTGGATATCATAAAGGAGTAATGGAACAAGGAAACAGATAAGACTTAGATTATTCCACATCACTTAGGTACTTCATTAAATCTGTTTGGCAGATGTTAACCTTAAAATTTTACAACATATTTGAACTTAAAACATTGTTTTGTACCATACTATATTGTATATTTGAAAGATTTTTGTAACAACATTTTAAAATGTAAACATATGAAAAGCCTAAATAATAGCTTCGGCTATTTGATTTTTAAATATGCGGTCCCTTATAATTTTAATAATTGTACAAGTGGCAGCAATAAGCCAACTACAGAATCAAAGGTGGCTGTGTTATCTGATAGCTTGTGATATTAATCAAAGAAAGCACACACTACTAGCCAATGATCTCCACACGTCCATCATAGACTATGCCTTAAAATATGAGTGAAGAATGACCCTGGTCACGGGACGATTCCTGGATATCTCAGTGGTTGGAGCATTGGCATACTAATCCTAAGGTCTCGGGTTTGATTCTCGTGTCCAGGTGTCTTTTTCAATTTTCAGAATATGTAAATGTATATTTTAGACTTTTCATCAACTCGTGTAAGGGTCTAGTTGATGATGCATTATTAATAGTATATACATGTTCATACATGACAATATGTTTTTTCACCAGAAGTAAAAATTCTAATTATACATTTTGACTTGTAAGTTTACTTAATACGTCTCCCAATTTAGCTATGTTTAATTTATTGCTTAAATTTTTTATATATATTTCTAGAGCAATCTATCTAAGTCTTTAACTTTTAACTCAAATAGTTTGTTGCAGTCTTCAATCTCAAGTTTGTGTTAAGTGTAAAGTCATCAAGTCAAGTATGCTTGACTATTAGGATACATCCATTACTACACAATTTAGCTCAGGAAGAACAGCATCTGCCTAATGAGCTTAGGATACTGGGTTTTAATTCACAGCATAGGAGAATGTTTTAGTTAAATTGAGGTGTCCCCTTTAAGTACCGGTAATGAATTAGCAGCCAGTGTACTGGGTGTTGTGTCTGTTATTGATTTAATGCCAGGATCACAATCAACTTATCATAATGTTCACTTAAGAAAACAGATGTGTGATAACGATTCACATAACTTAACGTAACAACTCGAGCCAAACATCTGAATTCTCGAGAATGATCTGTGATTTTTTACTATTTGTTAAGTGATGATCTCAAGTAACGTTCACTTAAAGTAAAAGACCTCCCAGGACATCCCTTACATTGAGTTAACTGCATCGTGACCACTTTCATTTAAACACATGAGGAGATCCTTTACGTGTGAAGTTTTGTTAAGTTAACTTTAAATTAACGTTAAGTTGATCATGATCTTGGCATAAGTTAATTATAATGTATGCACTGACATCAGTAGGTAATTGAATGTTAAATGCCCCAAATAAAATAATTTAGGGCTTATACCCTAGAATAATAAATTACCTAACCTAGATTCGATTATTATTGTGGTTTAGAGGCGCGTCGACACATACAGGTCATTAGAACCATGATAAAGATACATAGTACAAATCCCTGTAAGAAAAACCATACCAAGAGTAGAAATTAACTAATTTGGAGAGTAGTCATTTTAGTCACATTAAAAGTCTTTATGATGAACAGACAAAATTTTTTTATCTAAGTAAATCATGGGGAAAATAATATAAAATGGTTAGCTTTTTCAAATAATTTGGTTATGTTGGAACATTTCCCGGTGTGTTGTTATCTGGTAGAAATGTAATGTCTTAAATTAATAATTAATTTTATCGACTGTAAAACTGAATTAGACCGAACTTCATTTCTATAGCAATGATTATAAGTATAAATTCGAAAACAATATCATATAAAAGTTTGGTTTTAGTTTAGTGTTGTAAACACAGTTTTTTTTTAGATACCATACTTAAAACAATGATTATTTAACACCTTAAAAATGTTTTAAAGACAATTTTATGAAATAACATATATCAAAACTAATTACCATCAAATATAATAATGGTTTTTAATTTAATTTCCACTACAAAAAAAACTTAAAAAAGTATTATTAGAGGCTCAACAACTTTTCCAGTCTGTGTGTGATTATACTTAACGCAAAATGGCGTAATGCTATATGTACGAAATATACTTAAAATATTAAATAATATCAGGCCCGTGAACTGGTTTATTTTAAATCAAATAGAATTATGGTTGAATCTGCAACTAGGCAATGTGTGAAAGCTTATTACAGATTACTAACTCAAAAGTTAGAAACCAGTCCCCGGTACTTATATGATCAGAAAAAATCATACAGCTTAAATCATATATGGAAGAAACCATGGAAAAAGTATGTTTGCGTGTATAATTTATAAATAAAATTAAATGTTACATCATTATTTATAAAATTATTTTAATGAAATTATTTTTTTACAGACGAAATTTTGGAATCTACAAAATAGTTAAGCCAGGAAAGGTTAGTGAAGAAAACTTGGTACCAGATGTTATAAATCGGCCGCCTTATGTTGGTGAAACTGTCTTACCAACAAACGTACCACAAAATATTGAAATTAAAAATACCATTCAAATAGATAAAATGATACAAAGCTGTAAACTAGCAAAGCGTATTTTAGATGTGGCTGGAAACTCAATCGAGGTAGGCTTTTTCAATTTAATATAGCAAAT
The DNA here is from genome assembly GCA_902151425.1 of Timema shepardi. Classification (NCBI taxonomy): domain Eukaryota; kingdom Metazoa; phylum Arthropoda; class Insecta; order Phasmatodea; family Timematidae; genus Timema; species Timema shepardi. The sequence continues at coordinate 142,934 of CABFVX010001637.1, read as the reverse complement.
TAAATTATAGTATCTCGTTCAATTTGATAATTTTTCAATAATGGTATATGTTTAAAGCTACCAACATACACAATTTTAGACCAAACCAACATTACACTAGTGCAGTCTTGCCACCTGTACTATATGGATATTGCAGATTGCATTGCTGGAATGATAATAATTCATCCCATGAGACTCTGTCTTAAACTAAAGTAAAAATATAAATCAATAGTTAGAAAACAGTTTTAAAAAAAATAATAAATATATCGATTGATCATTGTTGTCTGCTTTTATTAGAAACTAAATCTCACTGAGGCATTGTGTCAAAAGTAATATCACTGGCTCTGGAATAAAGTAACAATACCATTTATTATTAAATTTATTCTAAAAAAATAATAATGTAAGGGGCCAATAAACTTATGTCATTCCTTTTTTTCTAAAAATGGAAACATTTACTCATAACATGTAAAACAAAATAGTATAAGTTGGTGAAGAAACATAATGGGAGAAAGAGCATCATATTCCACCAAAGAATGGAAATTAAATACACTATCACATATACATTTGACCCTTACTTAGGAAAAAAAAAAATCAGCCCACCACCAAATTTAACAATGAACTCCCCATTTCCAAGACCTCCATTAAAAAATTAATTTGTTAATAACTCAGAAATAATGGGTTTTTAAAATCATATTTAAAATATAATTTTTTTATTTTTAATATCACTACATTTTTGCAATAACAGGTTATCTGTTATCTCAAAGAGTTGTGGCAAATATGATCAAAATTAGAGGTAAGGCCTATATGGGGTCGGCACCATTACATCGCATGTCCATTACATTGCGTTTTGGGAACAAATACATTTCAGGTCCATCACTTCGCATTTTCCCCACCTCTCTATACCCAGCTAACCCTACTCTGACGTACAACCAATAGGATTGAAGGGGTATATATGTACAATTACATCGCATTACAAATATATCGCAAGTCCATTACATCGCGTTTTGGGAACAAATACATTGCAGGTCCAACACGTTGCATTTATTTACATCTATACACACAGCTAACCATATTGGCCAACACGATCCCAACAAGTTGTGTTACAATATAAACATACTCCCAACTTGTTGGAGATGTTGGCCAACATGTTGGTGTTGGGCGAGCCGGTCAGAGCCAACAAGTTGTGTTGGGTTGTGTTGGATAATTTGTTAGAGATAATAAACGACCAACCCAATATGTTGGCCGAGTTGGGAGGTTCTGCGCATGCGCTATCGAGTTGAATGAGTGTCTAACCTTGGTGAAGCATGTGTTTTATTTTCAGATTAGTTTAACTTTTAAAGTCGGGGCTTGCATAATTTTGTGATCATGGAATGGAACAAGGCTAATACAGTTAAACTAATTGATTTAGATTCTGAAAATGGAAAAATTACACCTGGACACGGGAATCGAACTCGGGACCTGTGTCCAGGAGTCATTTTTCAATTTTCATAATATNGTTGGGCGAGCCGGTCAGAGCCAACAAGTTGTGTTGGGTTGTGTTGGATAATTTGTTAGAGATAATAAACGACCAACCCAATATGTTGGCCGAGTTGGGAGGTTCTGCGCATGCGCTATCGAGTTGAATGAGTGTCTAACCTTGGTGAAGCATGTGTTTTATTTTCAGATTAGTTTAACTTTTAAAGTCGGGGCTTGCATAATTTTGTGATCATGGAATGGAACAAGGCTAATACAGTTAAACTAATTGATTTAGATTCTGAAAATGGAAAAATTACACCTGGACACGGGAATCGAACTCGGGACCTGTGTCCAGGAGTCATTTTTCAATTTTCATAATATAATATCTAGATGGAGAATTCCTCACTAAAAAGAATAAATAATAATAGCTTCGGCTACTAGATTCTTAATTATTATTATTACCGCGTCTTACTACCCGTTCAGGTTATACGCACTTACGCTAATGTGTAATGGTAGGGTGATTGTGAAATGAAATGGAGGACCTACAGGTTAACGTGGAATCCGAACCATGGCGGAGGCCTGTCATTCCACACATTCACAAGATGTCTTGTCAGAGGTGAAGGAAGGGTTTGGTAATCAGATAAATCTGTGCCGGGACCGAGGATTGAACCCCGGCCACCAGCACAGAAGTCTGACACCTTACCACTAGACCGCCAGGTCACCCTAGATTCTTAATTGATTTATATCAAAAGTATTCTGTTCTTTGTGATGTTACATGTGTACAAAGCTATCAATTCCACGAACGCCCTACCATTTCTTAAGCTTTGGTTCTTCTGCAATAGTGATAGCCTACTGACCAAGTAATGGAATTTATTATCCTAATTTCCACTCTAGTATCGTTAATACTTGTAGTAAACATTTTCCTAAATATTTGAACACGCATTATCCTTACCAAATAATATATTTTTTGCATTCATTTCTAAATTGTCATCCTCAATCTGGGTTGCCTGTTTGACCATGTATTTAGTCTTCTCAGCATTCACTTTTAAACCCATTTCCTGCAACAGATTTTGTACTATTACCTAAAAAATCTAAATCATTTGCATATTTTACTCAAGCTGTTAAATAAAATATAAATGCTAACAGTTTTTGTTATAATGTAGAACTACATTAATTTGGATTTGAAAGGTGTGCTACCCATACTTACACTTAATGGGCAGGTGAACCTAAAGTGGGTTTCTCAGCCACTGACCATATTATCGCGGTTCTATTTCCCTTATGCAAACATACTCATCCCTAACCTTTAGATTAAGGCACTAATAAAATAATCCTTGTGTTAAATGTATCACTAAAATATATAACTGCACATTATTTACATTTGTTCAAGTGTTAAAGTAATTATAATCACTAATTTCACTATAAAAATGGTTCAGCATTTTGTTTTGGATATTCCACTAATAAATAGCATACTAGTTCTAAATAAAATCTGATTTTTTAAATCACTGAATCTTCTTTTAAATTTAAGGTTTCAACGATTTTAAGAAAGCATCTTTGAGTATCTTGACAAATTTAAATTGTGTGAAAGCACCATAATTAATCATTTGTTTTAAAATGTGTTAAACACTAGAGTACCATATTTAAAATAATGGTGTTATAGGTAGGTAAAACAACTGATGATATTGACAAGCTTGTGCATAAGCTTGCACTAGATAATGGGGCATACCCTTCACCTCTCCACTACAAGGGGTTCCCAAAGTCTGTCTGTACATCTGTTAACAATGTTGCTTGTCATGGCATCCCGGACGACAGGCCACTGGAAGATGGGGATATTATAAATATTGACGTTACAGTAAGCTACATTCTTTCAATTAATTCTATTTAATGTATAATCAGGGTCACTAGTTTAAACTACTCGTATTTCACAAAGAATGATTTAAAAAAAAGGGCAATTGGATCTCTAATTTTCAAGTTTAATTTTAATGTTTAGAACCTTGCCACCATTTTTTAATATATATTTGAATAAAGTCACATACTATTTTTATTTACTAATGATGACTCACTGTTACAGGTTTATTTGAATGGCTTCCATGGAGATTGTTCCTCCACGTTTCTCGTTGGAAATGTGGACGAAAAAGGGAGAAAGTTGGTTCAAGTGACTAAAGAATGTCTTTATAGGGCCATCGAGCACTGCAAACCTGGAAGATTCTTCAACTCTTTGGGTAGATTCAATTTAATGACCAAAATATTTGCTTCACTATATATATATATATCTTTAAACATTTTGTTGACTCCTTTATTTGTAGGGTGTACATTTTTGTACACCCATTATTTTTAAAAAGTACTTCATCAAGGGACATTGACCTACCACATCCCAAGTCTTGGTATCGTCTTGTCTTCTTCGGCTGGCAAATGCTACTTTTAACCAGAAGCTTTAATATACTCTTTATAAAGTATCAAGGAACAGCTTTGTAGTAAAGTGCTCGCCTCAAGACCTGATGTTCAAAGGTTTAAACACGGCCAAGGTCAGTGGATTTTTACCAAGCAATGAAAATCCATAGCACAACTTCTTTCAGAGGGGAAGTGAGACAGTTGGTCCCATTTTGACTTTGGGATAAAGATGATCCTTGGAAGATATATGAGATACCTTTCCATTAAAATTTGCAAGTTTTTTCTCACTCACTTATAAAAATTAATTCCAGAAAGCAACGGGAAGCTTACCACACTTTCAGGACTTTCTTAATACATACACTTTCTCCCAGATGGTGCAGGAAGGTGACACTAAGCAGCTAAAAGACCAAATGTACACGCTGTTCTTGATGCATGAGAAATACCAGAGCTAATCTTTGGGCTGTAGACTCATTATTTAATCAAAGTATCAGGGCATAGGATCAGGGGAGTTTGAAAACTGCCAACCCCTGCTTAAAAATTAGAGATGGATATTGAAAGTTGGCTCATTAGTTTAGCTCAAAGTAGTTTTAAAACAATTTTTTTTTGCATATCTGCAAGGTCCACTACTGTCGGTAGCATTTTCTTTTATTAAGGGGGCCAACTTCAGTTTTGAGGGTGCCACAAGCTCATTTTGGCTCGCCCAAAGTAAAAAAAAAAATTCTTATGCCCTGTAAAAGTACAATATTGTATTGACCTGCCTCGGTGGTTGTATTACCTAATACGCTACTCTTGTGTTGAACTAGACTGCTGGTGACCTGGCGGTCTAGGGGTAAGGTGTCAGACTTCTATGCTGGCGGCCGGGGTTCAATCCTCGGGCCCGGCATAGATTTATCTGATTACCAAACCCTTCCTTCACCTCTGACAAGACATCTTGTGAATGTGAGGAATGCCAGGCCTCCACCGTGGTTCGGATTCCACGTTAAACTGTAGGTCCTTCATTTCATCTCACAATCACCCTACCATTACACATTAGCGTAAGTGCGTATAGCCCGAATGGGTAGTAAGACGCGGTGCTAATAATAATAATAATAATAATAATAATAATAATAATAATAATAACTAGACTGCTGAAGACAACGGACAGTTGAATGCACTGAATGGGGTTTTTCCTTATTGGTTTTCCACTCTCATTCTATGCAAATGAAGGTGCACGTACTCTCATTTAAATCTTTCTAATCCCTAAACCACTAATGTAGTTAGTACATAAGCAAATAACCCGAACGGGTAGTAAGACGCGGTGCTTAGAAAAAACTGTATTAAATTGTTATTCATGTTATATTTTAAAAAAATGCGCATCTACCTTCACTATTCTAGATAAATATCAATTTTTATAATAGCACAACTTGCATTGTTGGGTATGCAGACTTAATGTCAGGCTCATTTTATCTTGTTTGTCGATGGTGGGAAGATTGGTGCTCAATCCCAACTGGGTCTATTAAAGTTGGTTTCCCCTAAATAGTTTTCCACTCTGCCTTAATGCAATTACATGTACATTTCCCCTAAATTCTACCCATTCCTAACCCATTATAGTGATTAAAATCTGTAGCTTGAACTAAGTGTGGGTAAAAAAACATAGCATTGTTGCAAAAACAAGTGAGGACAGAACACCATTCTTTACCTAGTGATGAAATATTTTTTACATAATACCGCAAATGCCATCTAATGGAATATTCCCTTCGTTAGAAATTAGGTTTTAAAGGGAAGAATTATAATATATAATCGAATATTGACACCTATTATTTTTATAACAAAGCTACCAGCTACGATGGTCGAATGGTACAAGGCTACGGCCATACTTGCGACATGGTTGCTAAAACATGCTAGGCCGCAAACATTACTGATTAAGTTTTTACCGTTTAAATAGAATTTTTCAATGTTCTGATGACCAGGTCACAAACATGGCTGTGCTCTTAGGTGTCACTTCATCAATAGATTGAACTGCCGATTACAGAAGATTGGGGCACAAATCCTTGTCGGGAGGGTGGTTTTACCTAAATGGTTCTACATGCAAATGTGGGTACACTTCCTTTATATGCAACCTTTCTCACCCCTAACACATTAGTATAGTTAGTACATGTGAGTATAAACTTAATGGGTAGTAAGATTCTGTACTAAAATAAAATATAGCATTGTCTACATAATTTTTTAGGCAATTTCTAAATGATACAGGCTGAACTTTTTATATTCTTAGTTTAGGTAATGTATATAATATTTTATAATCATAACATACTTTAAATACTGTAGGGGAAGAAATTGAAGATACAGCGAGGAAGTTTGGCCTAACAGTGATTCCTGCATTTGCTGGCCATGGCATTGGAAGCTACTTTCATGGACCTCCAGACATATACCATTGTTGTAAGTTGATTTTTAACATTACTCACTACCGTGTTTCTTTGATTCAAGTAGGTGACCTGGCGGTCTAGGGGTAAGGTTTCGGACTTCCGTGCCCGGGGTCCGGGGTTCAATCCTCGGTCCGAGCACAGATTTATCTGATTGTCAAACCCTTCCTTCACCTCTGACAAGATGTGTATTAATCACAACTTGGGAATGTGGGAAATGCCAGGTTTCCACCATGGTTCGGATTCCACATTAAACTGTAGGTCCTCCATTTCATCTCACAATCACCCTACTATTACATATTAGTGTAAGTGTGTATAACCCGAACAGGTAGTAAGATGTGCCGCTAATAATAATAATACCAACAACAATAAATAAATAATAATGATAATCATCATAATCGTCTTTGATTCAAAGACGCCATCGATTGTAAGGTACACCTTCATTTTTCAGTAGATCCACTGCCAACAGAAAAAAAAGTTTTATTCCAAGAAAATAAATACCATATAGATAAAATGCTAAAATACCCTTTATTTAAGAAATATTTTTATTACAGAATTCAATTTACTAACAACAATGGTACTTTATTTATCAATACTTATGTTATTTATCATTACCTTCTGAATCATCTTTATCTTTATTATCCCATAGGCCATAGTATATTATCTTCTGAGCCATCAAGGGAGTTGGTAGAGAAAGAAATGAGATCCTAAAATACCAGATGTTTAAATGGGGAAAAAAGTGTGTCTTAGAATTTCATAAGAACAACAGTAGAAACCACCAACATTGATTGTGACTAGCATAGTAGGTTAGTAATCAAATATAAACAATATTATGGTGGTAGGAAAAAAATTACATATATATTAAAATTTCAACTATCATGAGTAGGGGGCGTATTTTGCCCTAAATGCCTTTTTTAAATCCTATGCTTTGAAAAGTAGGCTTTTGAGGTATAAGTTTATTTTCGATAATTGCGAAGCTAGTGTGATAAATTTTATAGTACCTATGAATGCCTATTTCAGTGTTAAGTGCTTATTTTACAAATGGGAGCCTAAAAGTGCCTTTTTTATATCTTTCTCTTCCTTACTCCCTCCCTCCCTCTTTTTTTCTTTCTAAATACTTGTGGCTGCCCCCCTCCCCCCTCCCTTTCACTACTTAGGTCACTCCCTGTGGATACTCATGATAGGTAGGAAAAACCCGTGTCTAGCGGTCTGATAGGTTCAGAATGGTCAGATTGCCGACAAAGATTTTCTTCTAGCGCACAGCAGTGTCATTTCATTCAGAGGTTGTGTATATCACGCTGTTGTTAGATGTGCATATCTGTTCATTAATATTTCTTTGTATTGAACTCAGTGTAAATTATTTGCTATCATTCAAACTAGATTTTAATTTCTAATTGAAGGATTTCAAAGACAAAGTGGAAATATTTACCAAAGCATAGCATATCTTTATTATAAAAAGAAAATCTCTTGTTAGATGATGCTTTGATAATTTGTAGAATTCACATATATTATTGGATGAATATTTCCATATTTAATATTCAGCTAAAATGTGAGATGAAGTATCACCTAGAACAACACAAAAATACTACAATACATATGAAGAATTAAAAAAAAAAACAGGATTAAAACAATTTTTTTTCTAAAGTTAGCGATGCAGATAAAACCCAAGAGCAATTTTATGCTGACTTATTCTCTGCTATTGTAGCTGCAAGTATTTCTTGAAAGAAGATGGATAATCCAGATTTCAATGCTTTTATCAACAAATATACCAACATGAAGATACCAGATGAATCAACTCAGAGGAAACACTACTTGCATTCAACCTATTTATCCTTAAGTTTTTACAATAGCAGTTTTTCTTTCTGACATTAAAAACATTAACTGAACTGTATTGATTTAAACTATTTACAATAAACATTCTTTTTATTTCGTTTAAGACAGTTGAGAAGATCTGAGAAGATATTGGAGAATCATATTTCTGGGTTTCTGTTGATGAAACCACTGACATATGTAAAAAGCAATTTTGGAAATCTTCCTGGAGCAATCACAGGTTTATAGGCGAGGGATTTGCCTCTTATGAAAGATGTGAAGATAATGCGGGAATAGAAGAAAACCTGAATCAGACTTCTGGCTCAGTTGGCACAGCCATCATCGACAAATTTATCACAGTATTGCAGCGAAACCCTGGGTGGAAAGTGATGGCAAGTATTGCGGACATCCTGGAAGGACAAACTAAAACCCCCAGAAGTCAAGCTTAGCTCAACTGAGATAGCTTGTCTGAAGTTTTTCCCGATGACCTCATGTGAAGTCGAGAGAAGTTTCTCACACTCTAAAAACATTTTGTCATACAAAAGAACAAAATGTACACCTGAAAATCTTGAGACGTATTTGGTAATTAACTCTAATAGTAATTAATTTATGTTTATGGAAAGTGTGGTCTGGATTTTAAGAATAAATAATAAAAATTTTGAGTGTTTTGGGGCTTCTTTTGCTTTACTATGCATATTAAATGCCTATTTTTTCTTTTTTGTGGCTATTTACTGCCATTTTTTACTTTATAATGCCTAGTTATGTACCTACTTGCCTGCCTTTTTTAAAATGTTTAGTGCCTATAAATCCACCCCCTAATCATGAGTAAAAACACATTTTTGCCATACAAATGTATCCAGTTGTTTAGATGTTGAATAAAAAATAAAAGTTTTAAATTAGGCCTATCCAAGCTAATTATAATTTTAGTGATCATTTGATTCTCCTTTTCTTTGTGAGCAGAATGAGGGTGGTAAATGAGTTACTATACATGTCTTATTTTTACTGGTTTTTGTGCAACAGCGCCCTCCCCCCTCCCAACCCTAACCCTACTAGACTTATATTCTACAAATTATTTCAAAGGTTAATTTTATCTGTGGATATGCTTGGTGAAGTAGCTTCTTGGCTTAATGTTGATTTCAGTTATTGTGCAAGGTACAGTGATGAAGTTGAGACTTCTGGAAAGAAAAGAATCAGAAAACCAATTCCTGGAGGTTTAGCGAAAGGTGTAGATTAGTTTACTAGAAATTCTTTAAGTCAAGTTATCTATATAATGTATCATCAAAGTTGGTTCTAGTGAATACATAACTCTTGATTGGATTGTGACCTCTCTCCCATTTTTCTTTATTTAAAACTACAAGCTAATGTTTTTATTTTGAATGTTTAACCCTCAACAGCAATAGGTATATAAATTGTATAGTACATATTATTGAACATAAGCTGTAATTTGTAAAAAAAAGTTTTATTGAAGCACTAAATGCATTTCTTTGCCTTTTATTTACTCCCAGGAAAACATGTGTCATTGGAAATTGTCTTGTCGGCCATCATAAAAAAATTAATATACATATAAATATAAGGATAAGAAAAGGCAGAAAAATGTATCCATTTTGAAACATAAATTTTAGCATTATTAAAAAGAAAATGTAATCGAAAATTGTCATATATTTTTATATCAGAGCGGATACAAAACTTTTATTATAAAATTCTCTGACTTTTCCAGGTTTTTCAAGCATCATTAAAAAAATTTTCCACATAACCTTTTTACACTTTTATTCATTTGATAAATGTAATTTTTCTGTCTATTATATTGATCACATTCAGTATATAGTGTTTTAGGTAATATTTGTGGCACTGTGTTAGTTAATTGTTATAAAACAAACCTTATAAAATAATATCATGTTAGCAGAATGTTAATTCTAGACAATGAATGATGATGTTTGAATGATTTGGTAAGCCTGGGTACATTGTCAGATTAAATTAACTAGGTGTTTTGTGGCACTCACTAGTGTATTCCCTGGCACTGGCGAGCACTAGGAAATTTACTCTTGACACAAATAGGAGTAAACTTTGTCTTTAGAATAACTTCATGTTACTGTCATAAAAAGACAAATAGTAAGAAGCTTTGTATAGAAGAAATGTGTTTCTATTTCAGATAATTCATACCCAGGCAGGATGCTTCCTGGAATGACATTTACCATCGAGCCTGTCATAGCTCAAGGCTCCGAGAACATAGTGATACTGGAGGATGGCTGGACAGCAGTCATGGAGGACACCGGCCGCGCGGCTCAATTTGAACACACTGTACTCATCACAGAAACAGGAGTTGAGGTCTTAACACAATGTTAAGGGTTGGCTAGATTGTGTGATTAATTTTAAATAAATATGCCATTGTTAGTGGGTCATAGAAGTGTGGGATAGTTTTGAATAAATGTGTGTTTGCCCTTCAAGATGTCACAAATAGCAATGACTTGTGCACAACTATCACTGGTATTATTCTCTAAATAACATTTAACTCTTGTTATTAAAAATAAATATTCATACTATAATATCAGGGATTGTGTGAGCTCATTTTTTAAATATTTGAGCCGATCTAAAGCTTCAGATATTAAAAATTAATTTTTTTAAATCTAAAATTTCTTATTTTTAAATAATTAAAAAAATTAAGTCATGATAGAATTCCATTTTTAATATACTTTGATGGTAAACAAAAAATTAATTATGATTAAATTTAATGTCTCTGAAGGAAGTTTAAGAAAATCGTTAGGGGTGTGCAAATATTCAAAATTTTGAATAATTAACGGGCAAATATTCGATTCAAATCTCCGAATACTAAGATCGAATAGTTTAGTCCTAAATTAAAGTTCTGTCCAGACCTGTAAGTTTACAGCAGCATGGAAGCATTCTGCGCGAGACAAGAGGGTAGCTATATAATCTGGTGACACAGAGTTAAAAATACTCTTGTACTTTATTCAGCAAGGGGAAAGGGGAGGAATACCATTGTTAGCTGTTATTATCGGAAAGCAAGAGGTTGTGTGTGGCCTGCCTAAAGGGCCCCACACACTGTCAGTTCCAGACTGATCAGTCAAAACTGTTGTGTGTATGCAAGGAAAGCCGACTAATCAGTCCGAACTGACGTTAGTGGGAAGAGCGGGTGGGAGCTCAGTCCAAACCATCAGTCCATCAGTCTGCCGCCGAGTGTCGTGGAGCCAACAACACTGCGTGTAGGTCTTTATTGTTTTTAAGTGAGAAGTACTGAATTACATTTTAATTGTGTGTTTGTGTTTGTTCAATATTTTCCTGGTCGAAAAACTTTCTCTTAGAATTTATTGAGGCATGGCGAGAGCAAGAATGCTTGTAGAATGTAAAAACTAAAGACTATCATAATAATGTAAAGAAAAATACAGCCTACTTGGTTCTAGTTGACAAATTTTAAACGATAGAGCCAACAGTAAATAAGGAAATAATAAGCAAAAAAAAAAGTTTGAGGAGTGCTTTTCAAAAGGCACACAAAAGAGTGCTGCAGTCTAGTAAAACAAGTGGAGCAGGAAGTGATGATGTGCCAAAACTATGATACTATGATAACCTGCTCTTCTTGACAGATCAAGAGGAGGCTTCTTCAAACTTCGATGACAGTGACAGTGAGGTAAGTAAAAACAGAAGTAATTATTTTTTTAAGTAAGTATGTCAAGTAAATCTTTCAGAATATTTATAGATTAATGTGTTAAAACTTATACACTCAAAAAGTTTAATAATATCTTCTTAACATGACTTTACACTAAAAATAGAAGATAGGCCTATACCAAATTTACTCGCATGCAAGATCTGTTTTTTAGTTTTTAATGCTGATAAAATGAGTCTCTTGTATGCACTTTATGTATAAAAAATCATCAAATAATAACTATAAACAGACAAAATACTTGCAAATACATAAGAAAAAAATTACTCTAAAAATTTCGGAAAACAAATAACTGAAAAAGTAATTATAAAGGCAATGATGATTAAAATAAATAAAAAAAGCCCTGTAAAGTTTATATTTAAAAAATTGTTTTTTTTATTTCAGCCTCTTTTTACTCCAATAATTATTTTACATTGCCATTCAAAAATTAAGTGTCTTTGGAAGTTAAGTTCTGTGTGTTTGATTCCCGTCAAGGCTGAAAAACGTATCATTGTTGAAAAGGAGATTCGCCTTTCACATTGAATGAATTAATGACCAGGGGCTGGGTGGTGGGTCTGTTTTAGATTTAGGTGTTTATATAATAAGTTGGTTTAGAAAGTGCACATTAAATACCACAAATAAATTGAAAAATAGATTGGTTGAGTATGTAACATCTTGCAGAAAGGTTACCAGGGATAGGAGGGGATAGAGTCCTTGAATGTTCGACACCAACATCCACTAGGCTAGCTCTTATTTTGTTTGTGAATACCACATAAAATAAAGAGATGCTAGAGCTTATTTTTATCTGCCAACAAACTAACTTTAATTCTTGGAAATGATAGCATCACTGAATAGATAAGAAGGGCGGCATACTTTACGGCATAAATTAGCAGAGGTCGGTTGCCTGGAATATTATGCCTCTTGTACTCAACTCAACTCTGGAAGGTATTTTTTTTAGCACCTTGTCCTACTACACTTTCGGGTTATACACATATGTACTAATTACGCTAATAGGTTAGGGATGATGTTGGTGTAATATATATAGGAAGTGCCAGCATTTGTGTAGAGAAAGAGTGGGGAAACCATTTGTATCGTCGCTTCTTCTATCAAATAGAAGAAGTGACAAATACATTTGCAATTTTATAAAATGAAGGTTTGGAAATTAACAAACATAAGAGATGTATACAAGTTTAACATATCAGTTTATTTAAATTTAAAAGGATAGTACACTTACATATGGTTTAAATAGATAGTACACTAAACAGTCCTTTGTTAATTAAGAGAAATAAATTGGTTACAATATAAGCAATAACCCCAATAGAGAACAATTGAAGAAAACACCTTCGTTGTACTTGCAATCAACACAAGCAAGGTTGAGTATATTACAATTGAGAGTAACTCTTTGATAGGAACTAACACACATTCCACTACAAATGTGCGTCTGCCTCAACACAACGGCAATAAAAATAGGAAGCTAACATTAATTCAAAGTTAGGCAACATTACATATTATCTATCTAACCTCGCGACTACTAGACTTAGACCTGAAAATTATTTATATTAATTATCGTTAAATAATAGTTAACAATATCAAATTATAGTAAAGAGTTACTACAATGTTAGTTAAATGAGCTAGCTAGCACGAGCTAACTCCATAGTGAGGTATGTAACACAAAGATTAAACACCTAATAAAGGAACTATCAGTTTATAAATAGTGAATGGCGAGCTACCAGGAATCTAGGCTCTAAAGATAATATGGCCAGTCAATTTCTAAATAGTACTGCCTGGACATTCAATAGGATATTTATACTTTCACCCTATCTAAGGCACACTATACCAAGTGCAAACAATAAATGTAATAACTAATACAAATGGCACCTGAAGGGGGCCGGAGATTATGCACTATCTCCGTGGGCCACTACTAAGAACTAGTAGCGCTCCCACAGGTTGTGCACCATAAAAAAGTACACTAAAGAGAAATAATAGGGACTGGTTTTAGTTACAGACCTAATTAATTCATTGAAAAAAGCGTTAGATAACCTTATTTCCACCATTAAGTGGTCCTAAGCATGACCATACAGTTTAGGGCGTCATGATTTTTCCCTAGTATATAATACTAATGTCTTATGGACATAGAAAAAAAGTCAGAAACACCACCATACTAAATCATGTCCTATGGACCTAGATAGTTTGAGCATTAATCTCATCATTAAAAACTATGCCTTATGGGCATAGAAAAAAAAGTCAGAATATACACTAAGATTCTAACGCCCAAAGAAGAAAGATGAAGGAGTCCGAATTCTTTCACTTGTTGGGGAAAGATTGGAAGCATCAAAACGTAGAGATGAACATGACATATTTGAAAAAAATATTGCAGCAAAACTCCAAACACTACCACTCTCTCAGAGAATATTTGTGAAGAAAATAATAAATGATACAATCTTTGAGGCTCAATTGGGAAATTTAAACCGCGGTAGCCGAATCACATAATTCTACTAACCACCAAACAACCAGCATCAGATGTTACCACATGCTTCTTTTCAAGCCACACTGCCTTACTCTATGCGACAATAACTCGATATGAACATAGCCTCACCAGGACTACACCAAGGCAGTTTCATATTCAAATTTGTGATAAGTATTCGAAAGAATGTTGAATTTACAACTTTTCTCATAATATAATAAAGTTTTTTAATTTTTTAATCAAGTAGGCTAACAATTTTCAAAATTAGATTACCATAATACAATTTCTGTAATAATTCTAAAGTTTTATGCTTAATCTTCAAATAGTAAAACAATTTTATTCATAAGAATGATATATTATGTAGGTATTGGAGACAAGATAGTCCAAACACTTTAATTAAATTAATTTCTTTAAATTTGATGTTACAAGTGAAAAATTTGAATATTTTTTTTATCTAGGTACTTACCCTTTTAGACTATATTAAATTTTAATTGTAACAATAAATATTTTCATATTTTTCTGAGACCTTTATTATATCAGTTTACAAATTTTTTTCTATGTTTAAATGACCAGTAAATCAATGACATAAATTATTTTACACCTACCTTGCAACATTCCTTCTTCAAAACCTTATAGATGGCTGCGCACGTATCCTCAATAATTCCTCCCATAGCGTGAGGGGATATTATAGTTGAGATCTTCAAGTCTTCAAGAGATCTCCCTGTCACGAGGTATCTTAATGTAGCACTAAGTCTTTCATGAGGTGTTAGGGCATCTCTCATGTTTATTATTATTATTATTATTATTATTAGCACCGCGTCTTACTAACCGTTCGGGTTACACGCACTTATGCTAATGTGTAATGGTAGGGTGATTGTGAGATGAAATGAAGGACCTACAGTTTAACATGGAATCCTAACCACGGTGGAGACCTGGCATTCTCCACATTCACAAGATGTATTGTCAGAGGTGAAGGAAGGGTTTTGGTAATCAGATAAATCTTTGCTGCGACCGAGTATTGAACCCCGGCCGCCAGCACAGAAGTCTGACACCTTACCCCTAGACCACCAGGTCACCACCATCTCTCATGTTAGTGTCCTTTTAAATCAAGGGATAAACCATCTTCGTTCATACACATATAGTTATGCCATTCTTCAGGATGAAACTTAAGCTCTTACAAAATATTAATATGTGAATACTGTCTTCCCTTCAATAGTCAATCCTTCGCCCACAATTTTCTTTTCCTTTTCTTTTTTTTTTTTTTTGTTTCTGCTTTTTAACAACAAGTGCACATAATGTTTTTTCCATATTAAAGTAAAACACTAAAACATGTCCAGCACCAACCACTCTCTATTTCAGACTGACGGGTGTGAATGAAGGGGAAGAGGTCAGTATTGCAAGGTCAAACATTTGAGTGCTTGTCAGTCTGTTGTTTAGGACAGGGAGGTGACCCAGGCATAATAGAGCTTACAAGGAGTGTCAAGTCTAAAGAACATTCAAGGGGTTTCAAACCTAGAAAATATTTAAGGGGGTCAAGCCTAGAGAACATTTAAGGGATGTTAAACCTAAATACATTTAAGGGGGGCCAATTCTAGATAACATTTAAAGGGGCCAAGAATTAATTTTATCATTGTTTTAGTAAATTTATTGTGGTATAACTTGAAAGTGGCAGAGGTATGAACTGATACTAGTTAATAATATTCAGTACACAGCCAGTCCCTGTGATGAATGGAGTAAAGATGTCACTTGAATGATCAGTTGGTGAGCTTGGCAGACTGATGTGCAATAGTATCTTCTGGCTTGGTGAGAAAAGCAACAGGAAACTACTGTACTACTAATTTACCTAGTAAGCCTTTTCAGTACTGCATAGGCTTTCATCTGACAGTGGAATCGTTTAGGATACAACCAAATTTTGGGTTGAGTACTAATCATCACATGAACAAAGGTTATCCTTGCATATTAGAAAATGATAACTTTATTAATCCCCCCATTATTTTACCCTTTATAATAATAAAAATAGTTTTAATGTAAGGAGATATAATCTCTACACTGAGCAGTTAAACATATCCATGCACTTTTAAAATTTAAATTTATGTCAAAAACTTATCACAAAATTAAAAAAAAATAATAATTTAGGTGAAACCCGCTGTTTAAAAAACTGAATCAAAGATTCCTCTCAATTTCCTGAAATTTTGTTTTAAATTCGGTCGGTTTTTATTAATACCAGCTCAAATAACAATGTTTTGAAGTAATTTTTTTGCAATTTGCATACTTAAATATAAACCACATTTCAATAGGGATTTAATTTATTTTTAGGGCTAGGCCGATGCCGATTATTAATCCGATCAGCGGCTGATTTTCGCATAACCGGCGATTCCGATGATCGGGGTTTGAATCTCCGATTATTTGTGCCGATTATTCAAAATGTGTGGGTATATTTTAAGTCCTAAAAATATTAAAAAATATTTTTTATCCCTTTTCTCTCGTTTTTTTCCCATTAACATTATAATTAAATTTGCTTTTTATTATTGTGATTTGTTTTTGTTTAATGACAGGTTCAGTTGTCTTAACAGTAACAATAAGAAAGAATAATTAAACAACCTTTGCATTTTAAATGTTTCTATTTACATGTTATTAAAACAAACCTATATTGGACATTATAAAACTAGTAAGAGTAACCTTTTTTTTTGCTTTAAGAGTCATTTTACTTTATACACATATAAAAATTGAAAACAAAAATAATCGGCATCGGTGATCGGCATCGGACTAATCGGCAAAATAGCTGATCGGCCCAGCTCTAATTATTTTTATCAAAAATGTAAGAAAAATCTATTTGATTTGTACTATTCGGTATTCGTTTGAAATTTTGATATTTGATTCAATACATAAACCTATTCGCACACTCCTAAAATAATTAATGAAAATAATGTTCAGGTGTGAAAGCACTATCACCCGACACCTTACACATCATGGCCACCAGTAGTCTTCGGTGCTGAAGTTTTACGTCATAGTTCTTCCTCCGGTGAATAAATAAATACAAAGGAATACATAAATGTGAGTCACAGGGAATCTGTTATATAGCAACAGAAGTGGCTCGGACTTTGACTACATCAGGATATCTAAGAGGAGAATGGGGTTGGAGTTGTAGAATTACTCCACTTTCTCACTAGCACTATCAGAAGGTGTGGTGAGCAGAGACCATTATCTTTCTTTTCTTTGATGTGTGCCCTTCGATCAAGACATGAAAATGCTCGCGGTGCCGATATGGTCCGCTGGGGCAATTTTTCTTGACACTTGGACGTTTCCAGACAACATCAACTCACGAGTCAACACCTGCCACATCTTATTGGAATAGATTAGTACTTGTTATCTTGTTTTAATTGTCTTTATGGAATTTTAATTGTAGATGTCATATTATATAAATGACATGTTACATAATCTAAATTAACTTAGTGAATTTTGCATTATGTGTGAAGCCAAAAAAAACTATATGACATAGTATAGAATTGTTGACATTGATATTAATTTAAGATTGTAATAATTTATGAAAACTAAATATAGATAAAAACTTGTTATCTTTGGGTGAAGTTTGCTATTCCCTACACCTTGTTGCAGAATAAGTGTGAACATGTCCTAGTTAAAATTTTTCCAAAATTAAGCTAAACAATATGACAATCAACAGGGAATAACATTTTTAAAAAAGAGGCATGGTTTTAAAATATCTTAATCAAAGGAATTTTTTATTTCCATCAACTGTCATAATAATTATTACAATGCAACAATCATTTAAAATATTTGCACATCCACTAAAACATAGATTTACAGTCAGTGTTGAAACAGTTAATTAACACCTATGAAAAGTTACATTTTGCTCTCATGTTTTAATACTCCCTATACACTAATTCAGATGTACGGTTGTGATTTATTAGTTCATAATATTGTTTTACCACTTGTAGAAGAAAAATATTAATTGATTCAATTATATTTCAGTGTTTTTTTTTTGTTTTTTTATAAATAATCAATTGTCTGAACTTTCACACAATATTATTATCACAGGCGATTGAGGCGAGAATCTGTTTATTTTTACTCTAGCCAAAGTGAAAAGAGGCCAAAATTACAAATAATTTAACTGAAAATTTTTCCAAACTTTTCTAATGATTAGTTATTTTTGATCAAAAACATGGATATTGTAATACAAAGCCTTTAAGTGGTATTGATAACATTGTTTTCCTAGACAATCTACAATTAGTGCTGTTTTGTCAAGGAGTAAAACAAAACACATCAAACATACACATATTAAATAGAATGTAAGCTTTTCTGTAACTCAATACTTACAATTCTCACAAAAGTAAACACTTAAAAATGAGTTGTAGATAATTAATTAATGAATAAATAAAACACACATACAAATATATAGTGAGATAAATAACTGGTGCATAGCAGATCTCACGAGCTTCAACGCAAAATTAAAGGAAAAAGTTAATAGGAACTTATATACAACATACATAAATCTAAGGAAAAAAATGCAGTTGAATTTTAAACCCTTCAGATTATGCAATATTTAATGAAAAACTAAACAATTGCACATTATCATGTCTCACAGACATTTATACAAATCCTTCTAACATGTAGATACCATTTACAACCAATTCTAGTATGTATTTTTTATTTCAGCAACACGACATTGATTCTCACTAGAACGTTTGTGCATGAACTTAGGGGGCTATGGTGAAGCAAGGATTGCTTCCAGGGGTTTATAACATTTTCGGCTTGGGAGGGGAGGGGTGTAAGACTAATAAATGAAGTTGACCCTCTTGATAAATTAGAGTGCACTGCCAAGAGTGGTGTCCCTAACACATGTGAAAGGCAACTTGATCAGAAACTGAATTTATTTAAACTATAGAATCTGCAACCCAAAGTTGAAAATGTCAGCACAAATTTCAATTGTTAGGTCAGACTGTCAATCTCACTATTCTTACTACTGAATACTTTGGTTCGCATTAGCTGGATTGTTCATGAATGGGTGGGTTATAATGAAGCAACCACTTTGATTCACATGAGAAAGAGCTCATATTATAATAATATATAATTATAATACACGTTATAAATAACTACCGATTCCTTTATTTTCTATTAATGATTGATAGGCTAGCAATAATATTAAAAAATACCCGATAACATGGTAATTTACACATCTATACTATGGTACTACCATTTATGTATCTTTTCTCCAACACTTCAGAAAATATAAATTATTATTTTTCATGTTAAACATTTTAAACTTTTTTTATTTTTGTGTATTATAAAGTTTTTTAACCATAGCTAATAATGAGAGGAGAATTTCACTGAGCAAAATTCAAGGATCAATGAAAAGAAATGGTTATAAAATAGGATTTAAATAAGATTTGTAGGCAATTCCAAAAGCCCTGAAAAAAATCTGCTAATTGGCAGATGTTAAATTAAATAGCCAAATATAAAGCATTCTGGACTCAATTTTAGGATTGAAATGTTACATAGTACAAACGTTGAGTGTGAATTTCTCACATGTTAATTTGTGTGTGTAATTAGTACAATGGCGTCATCCTGAGGTCAAAGTGTGGTCACAATAAGTGCAAAAATGGTGGGGTGGATGACGGGTTATAGGAAAAAATATAAAGGAGAAACAAAGGGGAACAAAATTAAATAAACCCCCTTTAAATAGTTTGTAAGAGCCAATGAATCATCCAAAAATTACGCGAAAGGGCCATTAGATCCCTTGACCCTCTAAGTTTCCTTGTAGGAAGGTGGTATTTGGACAACAAAGGGGACCCTGTAACACTAGTGTTTTTTGGACTTGGGACCCAATGCATTATAAATTTGTTTTTAGTTTGCTACAGAATGTTTTAAAAAGCGCAAAGACAATTACAGCCCAATTCCATGGTGTTTTATTGAAAGGCCACTAGGTCTTTTAATAACATGGCTGCTTTACTGATATGGGAGTTAGCTATACACACATTGCTAGGGAACTGTGCACCAATTTTGCCAACTTCATTAAATGCAAAAGGATGCTGATCATAAAAGGGCTAATATTCCTTTATAACCTCTTGGCGAACTTTATAATTTTGTTATTTCCCTTTTCTAATAGTTAAATATGAGCAGTGGTCACAGCTCATAAAATGTTTCCCTGAAAGCAAGGGAGCTGTAGCCCTAAAAATAAATGGGAGTAAGGGGGGGATTTAAAGTTTTAATGTTAGTCACACATCACTTGTCCACCAGATAAAAGTATTGAATGTCGAACTACTTATCTAACCAAGTGAATACAAAATAGAAACCACTAGGGCTGTGTGAAGTTTGCTAATTTAAAAAAATAAAAAGTGAAGGGAATCTAAATTTAATCTATTAAATATTCCCTTTGCTCTAATTGATCTAATAACATTTTTATATTATTTTATATTGAGCAAAATTACTATTTTGTGTATAATTATCTACCATCTAACACCAAAATATATTAACTATAGAAAATAATAAAAAGATAATTTTAACTCTTTCTTGCTATCCACATATTTACAATAATGGATTAGGAATGAGGAAGGTTCAAGTGAAACGAAATGTACCTATATATGTGTGGAGGGGGAGTGGGAAACCATTTAGGATCTTGAGAGTATTGAGTTAGATTATTATTACTATTAGCACCCCGTATTACTATCCATTCGGGTCAGACACACACTAATGTGTAATGGTAGGGTGATTGTGAGATGAAATGGACGGCCTACAGTTTAACGTGGGATCCGAACCAAGGTGGAGGCCTGGCAATCTACACAATCACAAGTTGTGATTAATACACGTCTTTGGACCCAATATTGAGTTAAATATTTAGGAATGAGCTAGTCCACAACCGAAAAAAAGATTGAAAACCACTACCCTAGACCATTCCACTACTGAAGTTTATAAATAAATTAAAATATGGAAATAATATTTGAATGTTGGAAAAGAAATTGTACAAGAGTTAATATTTTATCCAATTTTGTTGAAAATTAGGTTAAATTATGGTATGGAAATTCTAAACTGATGTTTTCTTAAAAACTGTAAGGATACCTCAACTTAGATTCTTTCATAGGACAAGCATTTTTTTGTAGACAATGACTTTAATTAACGTCCAGCTGTCAGATTTACTATGGCACAGGGTAACAAGATTGCTGAATGACAAGGCTAATGAGCCATTAAATATCTCATTAAAACAATTAGTGTTGCTCAAAATGACCATAACCTCAATTATATAGGAGTTTAACCCTGAGGTACTTTTACCATACATTTTGTAAGATCTGCATCTTCCTAGAGAATATGACTGCGCTAAGACAAAGTGTGAATTGAATTATGATATAGATGGCATTAAATAAGTGGTAATATCTATATTCTGTTTAAAAAATAATAATATTACTCCTCAAAATATCATAAACCTGTATTAAATTAATACCATACAATTAAGTAATTACATGAAAGAGGAATAAGGATAAATATATAGGAACAACACAAAATGGCTTTTAAATTTAAACACAATTCACATTTTACACCACTACTAATGGACAAGAGGTGACATGGTGGTAAAGGGGTAAGTTGTCGGACTTCTTTGCTAGGGGTCTGGGGCTCAATCCTCGGTGTCTGATTGCCAAACCCTTCCTTCACCGCTGACTACGTGTATTAATCACAACTTGTGAATGTGTGGAATGCCAGGCCTCCACCGTGGTTCGAATCCCACATTAAACTGTAGGTCCTTCATTTCATCTCACAATCACCCCACCATTACACATTAGTGTAGGTGCGTGTAATCTGAACGGTAATAATAATAATAATAATAAATAAGAAGAAGATTATAAATGACTGACACTTAATTGATCATTACTGTCCAATTCTTCAACCTAGACTTTGTTCCATAAAAAATGTTCAGGAGGAAGTTTAAAACTCATAAT
Organism: Timema shepardi; assembly: GCA_902151425.1. Taxonomy (NCBI): domain Eukaryota; kingdom Metazoa; phylum Arthropoda; class Insecta; order Phasmatodea; family Timematidae; genus Timema; species Timema shepardi. The sequence continues at coordinate 120,842 of CABFVX010001637.1, read as the reverse complement.
GCAACTTCCTAAACTAAGGAGGGGGGAAAGTACACAGACGAAATTAAGAATGGCAGGACATATAAATAAGAACACAGATAAGAGACAACTAATGTAATGAATAATCAAAGAACGTGCAACAGAAAGGGTGTGAATATATTGACTCATGAATTATTTTTACTTTTTTGGCTACCCAGTATTTACCCATCAATATTAATTATAATTTTCATGATTTGTTTAGCTAGTTTGTTTGAAAGTGTTTTTTTGTTAACATTAATCATCTAATGCACATTACAATGCAAAGTGAGATTAGGAAAGAAAATACAAGTTTATTTTCACTACCTATATTTTGTTCTAGAGATGGTCCACTCGAATCTTCGAATCCACCAAATCCTGACAAATATTCGAGATTGGAGGATTCGGTGTTTTATTGGATTCGATGGTCGAATATTCCACCTCATAAAGAAAGCATAATATTTTGATTTTTGAATTCAAAAATTACTAAGTTAGGCCTACTTGAAAAGCACAACTTAATCTTTAATCATTATTTTGTCAGACAAAAGAGATAAACATGAATAAAACCTTCCTTTTTAAAAAAAATAAAAAAAAATTGTTAAGTGTAGAAAATTTAACATGCCTTCTAAACCTATGAGAAACTTGGACTCAAACAGTTCAGCGCATGCTTACTTCTGAAACTTTCACCTCACGAACAATTTTGTAAATATTTTAGTAACCACATTAAAGTTCTTCAAAAACTGAAAATCAAAACTAGAATTATAAATAAACTCGAAATAAATAAAACAAATTACGGCTTTTTTAAGAGAAATAAGAACACATTACACATGAAACAAAGTCAGTTGCCTTGACGTGTACGTTTACTCGACAGCGGCCAGTGAGATGATTAAATAAACATGACTTAATTCTTACTACCCAACTGGTTTTAATTATCTACAACTATGTAAAGAATCCCAATTTATTTCATCACAATCCTTAAATTAGATATTTTGTTGGGTTCATGAAAAATAAATACTGTCAATAGTTAAACACTGATAAAATTGTTTATTTACACCTACTGGCCTACATATTGTATATCGATTATTTGTTTGAAATTGATTCAGGTAATCTGATCACTTAGTAAGTGCTATCAAGTTTTAAGAATCAAATAACGACTTGCTAATTCATAATTTGTTTTTAAATTGATTTTAACTAAGAGTTTATATTTTTCAAATATGTTATTGAAGTAATTGAAAAAGTATTAACACGCAGTCTTGCCTAATAAAATAGGAATTAACATATTGCAAGAGTCGAAAATATGTTCGTGTTTTAAATATAATGTATTCTCATAAATAGATATTTTCACAAGAATCGAATATATTTATTGTTTTCTAGATAATATATATAGAAGAAAATAATAATAATACATATTTAGGCATTATTGAGTTCACTATTTTCAATGTATGTTTAATTGTTAAGCATGTTGTTTTAGTCTTTAAAAAAAAATCTGGTTGTATTTTTATTTTAGCTTTCTTATCAAAATAAATTATAATACCTAAAGATAATTAAAGTTGATCAAAAGGTAACTAGGCCTAATCTGTTTGATTATTTCACATGTTTTTTTTAGAAACTTAACTCATTCCATCCACACTTTTAAAAATAATTTAAAGACACTCAAATTTTGATTGATTTGATTTCTAAACAATAATATGAGTTTAGATTTTTTAATTTGGCTGGATTTTAACCAGTATTTTGTGAGGGGTGGTTGGGGTTGATTAAAATTGATAGAATGATTGAGATAAATCTTAATCTACAGCTTAGGCCTATATTGTGTAATGTAGGTCTATTTGTAAATCATTAAAATTTCTAACAATTTGCTAGAATTCAGATTCGATATTCGAAAAAAAAAGTAGATTCGTATTTGAGAAATAAGTTATTTTTTAAGTGGAATTAAAGCTAATACGAATTTGATTTACTTCATAGTTTTAAAAAGCTTCACACAGTTCTAAAATCATCCAAGTTTATTAAATTCCGCACACAATGTTAATAAACAGTTGAAAAAAGTCACATAAATGGATGCTACTAAAGAACATAATGCAAATAACCACAATCCCAATTGAGCAGCCAAAATACAGGATTTGATATCACAAAAAAAATGTTCCAGCAGCATAAACAAACTAAACCAAAACTTTAATAAAAACCTATTAGGACTGCTTGAGCATTACTACAGTGGCTCCACCATCACAAATAATAATTAAAGACCAATTATGGAATTGGTGGAAAATGAAGCACAAATTAAAGTGCTTAAATACACTGAATCAAACACTTGGGATATTCAATGGCATAAAAATATTGAAGTGTTTGCTTGATTTTTTTTAAACATTTTATAATTTTTTTCATTTGATGATATATTATAGCATGTGTAATGCATTTTATTTAATACAAATAATCATTGAAAAAATTATTAATAAAACAGGGATGCTTTTTTCTAACGTTTTAAGTAAATGCATACATCACAATGTCTCTTCAAAATAAATATACTGCAAATATACGTGTTCTCACATATACAAATGCTGCCATCCCTTCTCTCTCAGTTTTGTTACTCTAGACAAGACTCACACATTTGTTTCTTACCATTTCCTATATTCTCTACTCAAGTTTTTTTTTGTGCGAGTTAGATTTCCCTGCAGGAAAATAACTCCACATGTAGGCACATTCACACTCCTGACAATCTATTTTCACAGCTACTATGACAGTTCACCAGCTTGTTAACTGTATACAATGGCAGAGATAACAAACAAACAAGTTCTGGCGATTGAGCTGAGAATCGGGCAGATTGAAATGTTTGCTACAAAATTATGCTTAACAGAGTGACCATACTTTAAGGGTGTGACCTACTTGTAAGAAAATTATCTCCGCTATAATGTTCATTTGATAGAACAAAACTATAAATAAATACAAATGGCTCCTATTTACAATACTGCTGCAAGAAGTGTGTGTATTTAAGGGTGGAACTATTTAGAATTATAGATTAAAGATAATATACACACTAAACTGTATACAATTCACAACAAAAAATTATATTTTGGTTTTATATATTTCTATTTTTCAAGACTTATATGTTGACCAAATATCAGATATATGCTCAAAAAGAAAAAAAGAAATATTTCTTTCAAGATACTCTTATATTACAGAGGTTAAGGAAAGGTGAATAGAAACATAGATATTGAACAAACACAATAGGGATTTTACAATGAAAACAAGAACACAACTCACCTCACAATGCTACCACTGGACAATGAGTCAATGACTTTCTCTTGTGTTGTCTTGTACTGTCCAGTGGCAGCAATGTAAATTATAAACTATGTACTTTTTAATTGTAAAAGCCATATTGTGTTTGTTCCTTTTATATGTTTCTATCCACCTTTCCTGTACCTTCTTCCAAATATAATATAATTACCTCATAAAGTGAAGAGCTTTTCCTTTTAAGAATATAATATATTACCAAAGTACTCAAAAACTCCCCCCCTAAAAGGTATTTTATTCATGGTTTAAGCTAGAAATTTATTATGAAAAACAGTTATTAAAAATATAATTGGATTTATAAAAATACTCGATATATTGAATTTTTCCACCTAATTGTTTATAGTTGTAATAAGCATGATGAGATCAGTAAAGCTGCTCTTAGCAGATACAATGCGTAAGTTCATTTTCTGTTTTAATATCACTGGTATGTTTTCACTAACTTTATTTTATTGTTATCAGTTCACCAATTATAATTTGCTTAATGTATCATAGTTTTTTCTAAATTTAAATGTTTAAAACATAGATGGCAGAACCAAACGCAAACCAAAATTGTCAGAAAAACATACTTTATTTTAATAGTAAGAAGATATTAAGGGCCACTAACACAATAAGTTTTTCCTACCATCAAGAAGCCACAAGTGGAGGATTCATTTGTATATTATACTCGGGTTCCAAGGTTTCAAGGGCTAAATTCCCTCTACTTCTATATAATTTTTTTTTTTACATAAATGCAATTTAAAAAATCTTTGTGAAATTACCTTGAGGAATAAAATATACATTTTTTACAAGAACTATAAAGTGAAAGAACAAATTAACAATATCTATATTGTACTAACAAAAGTGTGTGACAAATTTGTAATGGTGAGGTTAGGAAGTTTGTGTTAAATAAATCTTAATATAGCTTCTGGAAGCTAGTTACAACCACTTATGACACTAGTAAGGTTATTTGAATTTAAAATAAATCCTTCCCAATAGTAACTTATAATTTATTTTAGCCAACACCCTCAGTATTATAGTTTACTTCCATATTTTTATTACATTGGTAATGTAATAACAAATTTGTAAAGAACATTCAAATAATTACATGCACTGCTGATTCTCAGCTAATCTCAACCTTATCTTTTTTGGTACATGGTTCATCTTCCTTCTAGCAGTAAATACAAACACAGCATATTAAAGGACACCTAGGTTTCATCCTCTATGCCATAAAAAAGAAATGACACCCCACAAGGAATATCAGTACATCAAGGGCTTCCCCTTGCCTCAAACAGCAAACAGGTTATACAGAGTGAAATGATATTCACCAACCTATAGGGACTCCCCCAATGACAATGGACCAATCTGAGCAAAGTTATCAGAGGTCATAAGCAGACGCAATATCATCATTGAGCCTGTTCACAAGATGGCACAGCAACGGCAATAACGTTGGCGACTCCCCCCTGCCGTAGGTGGTGGCGTTACCGGTGCAAAGTAGGCATGCACTCGAATGTTGGGAAGATGATTCTGTGGAGCAGTCACAATATTAAGGCAAATGTGAAAAAAACTACAAACCTGATGTGAATGCACGATTAAAATAGATAGGGGTGTGTGAAGCTTTGAAAACATTTGACTTTACTTCACCGATAATAATATTTTAAGTTAATTTTGTGCTGTAATGTACCCTTCATTTAACCTGTAAGGTAAAAATCATACCTTACTTATAGCTTATAAAACAGGGTCATAGTGAAATCTGTTAAGGTTAGACTGCTACCTTTCAGGGGAAACTGAGTGTACAACACAAATTAAAGTTTACCTGACAAAAATCTAAAATAATTGAATTACATGTTGTGATATAAACTTAAACTATTAACTTAGGATTTATTATTGATTTGTTGATCATGTTTGTATTACAACATTTTATAAATGTTATATATATTTGAAAGAAGGCATATTAAAGGGAACATTCCCTTTTACATGTTTTCTATCCACCCTTCCTTTGCTTTCTTTCCTTCCAAATATATATAACAAAATACCTCAAATAGCGAAAAGAAGTTGTCTTTAGAGAGAAACCTTTTGTAAATGATATTTAATACATAAAATTATATAATTATGCAACATATAATTTTATTTCAGAACTAATAACATTTTTTTTTAATATTCAAATTTTTTCGGCTTATTCCTACTACTCGAATTCGACTTAATTTTGAATTGAAAAAGTAGACTTCGTACACCCCTTAAAGTTAAAGAGAAGAACATGAAATTACAGAGGCATTTAAAATAAAACCTCTATAAAACATCAATACAAACTACATTTTGGGGTGCAGCAGATCCCCGGGTAACATTTAAACCTGATACACCCTTCCTGGTTACCAGATAGGTATGCATGCTGTTTTGTGTTTGTTGGTGGTTCAAAAATTTTGACTTATTTGGTACAATGGATTGGGTTGCTGTTGTTACTTGACTGCCTTTAATGTGTTGGTATTAATGTACATTTAAAACGTTGAAACACATATTCTGCTAAAAAGAGGTTAATTTTGTAGCATTTAAACAAATCATCACCTATGGCTGAGCAGATATTTTGCACTTAATAGCTGTTGAAAATGGGGTTCAGGATGTGAATCCCAGCTGGGTCACATATTTATATATTTTTGTCTCTTTATTAAATGAGATCCAGCTAAAAATAATTTTAAGTTTTTAAATAAGTAAACACAATTATATTTTTAAACGTAACAGTATAAATCCCCCAACTCCAAGGTGGAAACATAATAAATCATTGTTTTGGAGTTGACTTGACAGAAAGCAACATACCCTAAGGCGACGAATACCCGCCCTAGTTATGAGCTGGCAGTCGTATAGCTCTATCCTCTGCAGGTTGTGGCACGAGATGAGGTGTTCCAAGGAAGCATCAGTAATGAGAGGACAGTTGTCCAGTTCCAAGACGGTGAGATTCTCCGCAGCGCAGGGAGAAGTCCCAAGGTGCCTGATACCCTCGTCTGTGATCAATTCACAGTGAGACAAGCTCTGCAACATAAACATGCATTTGGAAAATATGGCACTAATAAACATTTATAAAAAAGGAGTTATACAGATCTTCCAAAAAATGTAGGTCCAAAATTTTACATCTAAAATGGGCATCTGTATGGGATTCAAACTCTAATCTTCTGTCATCAGCAGCACAGCTTATTGCAAGGGTGATGCCTTAGATCAGTGTTATTCAACTTTTTTGTTCACATACCCCTAGATATCATTTCTCTTTTCAAAGTTGTTGGTACATACTGAACATTTAAAATCTTTTATAACCTATATCTGGGAGGGAGAAAAAAAATTGGCGCTCCCATATCAAATTTCTTTACATTCTGGTCTTTTGTAGTTAACCCTAAATCTGACACTAATTATTAAGTGTTTATCATAAACATTTTGTGTGTGTGTGTGTGTGTATATCTTAACTTTATGCAGCCCAAAGATGTCTTCACATACCCCAGGTTGAATACCACTGCCTTAGACGAGGAATGTTAAACTTGCAGGCTGCGGGCACTATGTGGCTCGATATATAAACCTGTGCAGCACGTGGGCCACACATGGCTTAAGATATTAATCTGTGCAGCACGGTGGCCACACATGGCTTGATCCATAAATATGTGCTTTCTGTGGGCCACATGTGGCTCCATCTCGCTCTCTCTCTCTCTCTCTCTCTCTCTCTATATATATATATATATATATATATAAGGTCTATAGGCCACATGTGGCTCCAAAGTGTTGTCCCCGGGTCACATGTATCTCTAATCTATTTATATGTGCGGTCCGCGAACCAGGACCACATATATATCTACCTATAAAACTGTAGTGCCAGCTGGCCACGTGTATTAATCTATGAATCTGTGCAATGTGTCACCCTTAACATTTTCAATTTGGCTCTTATACAAGTTTGACACCCCTGCCTTAGACCATTTGATCACCTTAATTAATAAGGCCTTGTGTGTAAATAAAAAATTATGCTTGTGAATATAATAATAATAATAATTCAAGTGTTTCATCATTAATTAAATTTGAAAATTTTCTTATTGGCTCGATTTAATTCTGAATAAAATATAATGCTTTGGAAAAAAAAAATTGTATCAAGTATTTAATAGTGAAAATGTTTAAACATAATCATCATTTCCCTTTTTCCAAGCTCAGCCAGGTCGAGGCTTGAATGATATATACATCTCCATCTCCAGCTTGTTCCAGTCTAAATTTATTTTGCTCACACTGTTCTTAGTTGACTTCAACCATGTCAGTCTGGGCTTTCCCCTGGGTCTCTTTCCAATCAATCTCATTTCCATTGCTTACTTTGGTAGTATTTTATCTTCCATATTCTTTAACATGTTCAAACCATCTCAGTTTATTCCTGTCCAAACTTTCATTCAGCTTTTCAAACCTAATTTATTTCTTTACTTCCTCATTTCTTATTGTATATTTTCTTTCTTTCCTAAAATACTTCATAGGAATTTAATCTCCGCCACTTGAATTATACTCTCATCCCTCTTTGTCAATGTCCAGGTGTGTAGCATACACTTTGATAAAAGCTGTTGTCTTTTTTGTATCCTCTTGCTGATCTTTATATCCAACTCGCAATCTCCATCAATTCATTACAAAGATACTTGAAGCTCCCCACTACTTTCTGATTCTGTCCTTCAAATATCACTATGCCTCTTCCCACTCTTGCTCCTCTCGCCAGCACCAATTTCCATGCCATATTTCACAATTTTTTTCATTCATCACATCCAGCTGATCTTGCACCTTATTCTCATCCTTTCCTTATCACAATATCATCTGCAAATAGCATTGTCTTCATTTCCTTACCCCCATACAGGTCCATTGTCTGATTCAATGTTACCTCCATGATCACTATAGAGAGTAGAGGTGATAGAACACTTCCCTGGATAGTTTACTTGACACACTGTCACTCAGGTAAATGGACTGAATATCCCTCTTACTTTAACCTCTATAACGTGCATTAAGTAACTATACTAATCGTTATTTGTGTGTTTCAAGGTTATACTAGTGATGGAAACCCCTCTCCCATCATGCCTACAGTCATAGATCAAAGTTGTCAATGTGTGTGGATGAGAACCGCTCTGCTTGATAACAGTATTCCACGCTGTGTGTAACAATAGGCAACACTGAAATGATCCTGAAATACATATCTTCCTGAATCCGATTATAGTCTTCCACTCGTGAAGCATGCAACAGCCGGTCTAGGACAACTGGGCACCAGTGTAGGAACCTAATGATTTTTTTTAACTTAAAAACTAATTTTTGGAGTGGTTTTATAAAAAAAAATCATAACAGAGGAACCTTAATTTGCTGGTATTTATAAAGTTATAGACTACTTGGTATTTTAAAATTAATCAAAATAAATTAAACACATAAAATACCTATCCTTAATTTTTTTTACAATTAAAACACATATTTTTAAGGCCGCGCTAACTTTATAAACACAAACAAATTAAGGTTTCTTTTATGTTCTTTTTAAAAAAAACTCCAAAAAACGAATATTTACATAAAAAACAATAATTACGTTTTTACATTGGCGCCCAGTCTTTCCAGTGGTCCATATTTGTGCCACAGTGTGTGCATCATCATCATCAGTCTTCCAGTAATTTGTAATGCATTTACAAAATTCTGCATAAGGTTTGAACTCTGACTAGTATATGGCAGGAAAGACAAGTATTCACGAGTTTGTTTCAACCTAGTTCTGGCACCTGATGACCATACATAAATTCTATTAAATGTAGTTTTTGTAAGTGTTATTGTATCAGGTATTTTGTGTTGGCGGACTGAGCATTAGTTGTTTTTAATGACAGTGATTGATATTTTGAATGACAATAGCATTACTAGTGGGAGTGAATAAAATTAGTGGTAAAGTGTTTAGTGTGTAGAATGGGGTAATTTCTGGAGAAGAAAATGATGGTAAATGAAAGCTGTTAGGTCCCTAATACAAAGAGCGCTGGAATGGTTAGTTTATTTTTCTTGTAGTAGGATTTTATTTATTTAATGTCCTGAATTTTTTCTTTCTTTCAGATTTTCCCTATTATTAGTTTCTGAGTTTCATAATGTTTTTTTTAACACTACACAAACTATTTCAATACACGAAGGGTTTTGATAACTGATGATAGTCATATAAATGAGATGTTAAACCATAACTGTGTGTAACAAAATACCTCTAAAGACGAAAAGAAGTTTTTCTTAAAGAGATATTCTATATAATAGAAGTAATTTGAAGTTATATCCAGAATCAAAATAGCTTGGAAGTGGATATACAAATTTACATAGTTTTATAAATATTTGTGCACATTTACAAGTACCTATCAAAACATTAGCATTAATCCCCAAGGAATATCTGGACTTACCAGGTTTTCTAGTCTTGGACAGCCCATTGCTAGGTGTATGAGAGTTGTGTCGGTGATAAGAACACACTCCTCAAGATCCATCTTCTCCAGCAGACGACAACTCTAAAACACCAACAAAGATTAGATTCCTCACTGCACATACTTGCTCATGTGCTAGTGGATTAGTAGTTTTTTAAAGAGAGAGTTATGGGAATCACATCTTTGCATTAAAATTGAAAAGAGGGAAGGTATTGTGTACACACAAAATTGCCTTGAAAGAGTGTGTGGAATCTGGTTTTTCAATTTAAAGCGAATCAGAATTGTATATATAGAAATATTCTCTAGGTCAAATCAAAGTTTTTGTTTATTGTTTTATACTTGACATTTTTTTATCATGCTTATTAATGGACTAAAATCATTTAAAAAATGTGTTACTGCACAACTGAGGGGAATGGGGTAAAAACATGATAACCTTCATCTTATGAAAGAATATGTTAGCAGTGATTTCTGGTAGCTTACCTCTTGAACTAGAAGTTGTTTTTATAGCCAGTCAAGACCTTGAGGATAACTAATATTTACAAATTTTATTTTTATTTTTTATAGTTAGATTTCAGGATTTTATACTTTTAAACGGTGATTATACCCCTCCCATCTAAATCTTTCAGGGTTATTATGTTTTTGCTCTGACCACCTCCAATGTTTTTAATACAGGAAGTGCTCTTATAACATGGTTTCAGAAAAACATCACACTATATAAAACATTAGATAAATGTAAAAATATAGGTTAGGAGGTTGATACTAGGGCTCTGTGAGTACTCGTATTGAGTTTTGTAAGCTCGTTAATAATCAATTATTAAAATGCAATAGTAAGCATAGTCTATTTAATTGTGATATCAGCATTCCCACTTAAAATCATTCGGTTGCTTAACAAATTGTCAAAAATCAATTTCAATTTTCACATTAATAATGTAATCTAGCTTTAAAACCACTTTCGACCAGTAAATTTATTCAATATTGTCCATTTTGAATTATACTTGATTGAAGGGTTTTACATGTGTTTCCATGACTAACCAATGAAAATAAAAATAGCTAAGAAGATTACTAAATAATTGAATGATTCTTTTTACTATTCTTACCTGGTCCCTTTCTAAAATAATAATTTATGTAGAAAAAAATGTAATATCAAGAATATACTTTTGTATTAAATATTTTCAAACTTAAGATATTTAAAACTTGTATCAATTAATACGTTTAGCTACAAAACTAGCTCTAGTTTAATTGACTATTAAGTTATAGACATATGTTGGTTAACCTGTTTAAAATCAATGTTGATCTTATTTATTGCAATACAAATTTTACCAAACTTACCACATTTATATTAAAAAAGCATTTACTATTTCATATTGTTTGCTATAAATATTATTTTAGTCGTATTATTTTTAATTTTAAAGTATCAGCATCAAATTTTATAGGCATTAAAAGTTAAATTGAAGTCAATTTCTCAATAAAATAATGTCTAAAGAGAGCCTGTACAATGCGCATGTGCAACTGCACATATAGGAATGGAAATGGAACATAAGATGTGATAATTCACGATTACACTAAGGAATAATAAACAAAACATTTCATATTTCTTTGTTTATGATTCTTACTTTTTTTATAGGGTAAATTAAGTTACCGAAGCATACTTTGGGGAAATATTAGCTTATTAAAATGTCAATTTGAATAACTTTTTATCAAGACAGTGTAGAAAAACTCTACAATAATGTAAAGTGATAGTGAAGGAAGCCAACCTTAAAGGATAGTTATGTTAGGCCTCGATATAAACAAATAACTTCACTATTTTCTGTCTACACTTTTACACTCCCCACTTCTTCAAATTTCCACAGTTGCACATTGTTTTGAATTTTTGGAAATATTTATTTTTCATATGAAGAGACATTGATGAAAAAGTAATATTCCCGAAAATTCAAACTAATGTGCAACTGTGGGAGTTTGAAGAAGTGATAAGTGTAAACGATTAATAAGACACGAAGAGAGGAGTGTGTTTGTTCTTATCTAGGCCTAACCTAACTATCCTTTCAGGTTGGCTTCCTTCACTATCACTTACTTTAGATCAATGTACACTGTCTCGTTATATATTTCCAAGCCATCATGCATTTATCCGTTTTATTAACTTTTTTTATATAATTATTGTTTGTGTAGTTTTAATGTCCTTAAAGATATGAGTGTGAAACAATCTTAATAATTTTTTTATTATATTTTTATTTTTAAATTGTGTTTTATAAGTGTTATTTTTAATTTAAAAACCGATATTTCCATTGTTTAACTTTTTTTTTCAGAAGTATTTACTCTTTATAAATATGGGTGTCATTCATATTTTAAGAACATGTGCTCTAATATACTTTAATATTTTAAAATTATTAATATACTCGAGCTTGGGAGCTATTAGAAATACTATACTCGAGTTCAACTCAAATGAAAAAACCCAAGCTCGCAGACCCCCAGAGCTATGAAAAACCACCTCAAGTTTTTATTTTGACAATCTATAATTCAATTTTGTTGTATATTATCTACATCATGTTTATATAAAATGTTGAATAATGAAATAATACCTTGATTACCTGGAACAGAATAAACTGTTTGGAGTGGGAAAACAAGACATTATACCAATGGTTAAGTTACATAGGCTTCAAACAGGGAAAAAATTATTTTATTTTCATATTATACAGATTTTGGATATCTGATGATTCAGATCTTTCCCTCTTAGAAGTTAACAGTGGTTGCGGAAGAAAATTATGTGCTGCATGTGATAATATTCCTTTTGAAGTTGATGGATATGCCTCTTCTTCCATGGTTTTTACATAATGACGAAATACTTTTCCACTGTCTGCTGTTTCAAAGCCTTCCTTGACACTTTCATATGAATATTAATTTGCAGTGTACAATGTACATAGTAGTTCAAAATGGCAATGATTGAACATAAATTGAGTATTTCAGCTGTACATTTTTTTCAATGGTGAATATAGAATTTTTTTCAAAGCAAAGTCTAAGTTTCGAAGCTTCACACACCTTTATAATATAGATAATTGAACATAACATATTTTATATTTTAAAATAAGCTATAGAGCAAAATTGTATAATATAAAATGCATAAAAATTAATAATTTAAAAAACTAAATAACCTGTCATAAAATTATCTCATTTAGATCAGGAACATGAAAAACCAAACAGATTTTAATTAAATACATAGGAATCTATCAATTTAGTTTATGAAAAATAAACTTATTAAAAACAAATCAAAACTGTGAATTTGTGTGACCATGAACTGTGTTTAGGTAAGTGTTGGGTAAAAATTATATAGCTCCTGAAGCGTGCTGTAAAGCAGTTTATATAGCTTGTATAATGAAGCCAAAGTGCATGCTTTGCCAGCCCGTACCGCACCGTCATGGAACCATGCAAAACATCGAGAACGTTGGTGAAGCACACGGTGAAACCAGACAAAGAAACTCAACAATGCTAGTTAACCTCGTCTCTGTGACAACTTCACCACACTTTCATAGTGTTACAAAATGTTGCCAAACAGTGTGATGTTTCCAGCAAAAATGCCCATCATTTTGAGGGGTTCTGTCCAGAATGTAAGGGTAAACCGACTGATTTCTTCACATGGAAATATGGTAAACTTACACAAGCCCAGAAAATTATATACTATCACTCAAAAACCGTTAACGAAAAGGCTTTCATTGCGTCCTACTTAGTTATTGAGTTGCTCAAGCTTGCGCAAAAGACATTGTTGAATGTATGCTGAATGGAAAAGCTACAAAACTAGTAGACAGAGATATATTGTAAAATAATACAATATTGTGGCAAATCGGGGACTTAGCAGTGGACATGAAAGCTACCTTGCTTTCACGAATAAAATACATTAAATCTTCTCTCGAAATGGCAAATCAATTGATGTAGCCAGGTTGGCAATTTTAATAGTATTTGTGTGCTACAGAGTCTTTTCAAAATGATATGCTTCTCTGAAGTGCGTTACCGAATAACACAATTAGCGCTGAGATTTTCAAATTAATCGAAGAATGAAGGCCATGACTGGGAAGACGTCCAGTCCTATCTCAAGAATAAAACAAAAATTCAGGTAGTGCAGCAGTAGCTATTGCGTCCTCCACTGCCATGCCCTTGCTGTAAGAAAAATGTCACCCTCCCTAAAAGAAGTTTTGGACGAAAGAGTAAGAATTATTAATTTTATCAAATCACAAACAAAGAATACAATGCTATTTAAAATTTTGTGGGATGATATGTGGAGTCTACATACATCTTTACTTCTTCACACAGAAGTATGGTGGCTTTCTTGGCTCTTCAAAATGAGGACTGAAGTGAAAACCTTCTAAATGAGTTTCACGCTTACCTAATTAGTTTCATGATCACCTGATCAGTGTGCTTGATAATTTCAACTGTTATTTTCCGGAAGAACTCCAAGAAAACTTTTGGGTTGTAAACTTAAGACTCTGATGTTTTAGAAAACCCACCCTGTCTGACATAGCAGTATTATGAGTGCTTGATTGATTTGACATCAGAGTTTGCAATAAAAGAGAATTTTGCAACTAAGAAGTTACTGTCCGAATTTTGGTGTCAACTAAGAAACGATCTTTTAAGTTTTGTTGGATAAAGAGAAAATCCTCCTTCTGCCCTTTGCAACAACTTACTTATGTGAATCAAGATTATCTGCCTATCATGCTACAAAAAAAAAATACAGATCTCGCCTCAATGCAGAGCAGGATATTTGATTGCAGTTGTCCCATATACAACCACATTGTCCAAATCAAAACAGTCCCATCCCTTGTATCAGAATGTAAGTTCACGGTCTATATGTTATTGTTTCTTGTATGCCAAGTTTTTTTTTTTTTTTTAAATACCATAGTTATATGGGTAGCACATTGTCGATTTACAATACCTGCTTTTAATTTGTTATAAAATGTGTAGCCTTACTTTATGTTTATTGTTGTTTTTCATTTGAGTAGTAAAGTAAGTTTCTTATTTTTCTGAAATTAGTGGATAAAATAACATTTAAAATTAAATAAAAGTCTATGTTTAATATGATAAAATGCTTAAAAATTTGTTTCCATTATGAATATTGCTGTCATTCAGTTTAGTACCTATGTAGGTGCCGAGTGAAAATATCATCGGCCTCATGCAAAATGCAAAATTTATGTTTTGAGTAGAGATGAGCCACTAGAATCCTCGAATCCACTGAATCTTGACAAGTATTTGAGATTCGAGGATTCGGTGTTTTACTGGATACGATGGTTGAATCTTTCACCTCATAGACAAAGCATAATATTTTGAATTCAAAAATTACTTAGTTAGGCCTACTTGAAAAACACAACTTAATCCGTAATATTTATTTTGTCAGACAAAAGAGATTAGCATGAATAAAATCATTATTTAAAAAATATATTGTTAGGTGTGGAAAATCTTATGTGGCTAGCTAGTACCCTACCATCCCAATCGTATAGGAAACTTGGACTCGACCGGTCGCCATGATGTATATTATGTTTACTCGCCTGAGTGATGATTAAAATAAAGATACCGTTAATTCTTACTACCCAAGTGGTTTTAATTATCCACAACTATGCAAAGAGCCCCAATTTATTGCATACAATCCTTAAGTTAAACATTTTGTTGGGCTTCATGAAAAATAAATACTGTCAATCGTCAGACACCAATAAAACTGTTTATTTATGCCCACCGGCCTGTTTGTTTGTTTGTTTGAAATCGATTCAGGTAATCTGATCACTTAATAAGCGCTCTCGAGTTTTAAGAATCAAATAACAATTTGCTAATTCATTATTTATTTTTAAATTGATTTTAACTAAGAGTTTATTATTTTTAAAATATGTTATTTAAGTAATTGTGAAAATATTCAAACGTAGTCCTGCTTTATAAAGTGGGAATGAACATATTGTAATCGAAAATATGTTCATGTTTTAAATTGAATCTATTTTCATAAATCGATATATCGCAAGAATCGCATATATTTATTGTTTTCTACACGAAGATAGATAATGGATATATGATAAAATAATAATAAAACATACTTAAGCATTATTGAGTTCACTATTTCCAACGTGTGTTTAATTGTTAAGCATGTTGTTTTAGTCTTTATTAAAAATATCCATTTGTAATTTATTTTTGCTAGCTTATTAAAATAAATTATAATCCTTCAATGATGATTAAAGTTGATCAAAGGATAACTAAGCCTAATCTGTTTATTTCACATGTTTTTTTAGAAGCTTAACTCATTTTAACAACACTTTTAAAAACAACCAAGAAACACTCAAATTTTGATTGTTTTGATTTTTAAACATTAATACGAGGGATGGTTGAGGTTGATTAAAATTGAAAGCATGATTGAAATAAATCTTAATTCACAGTATGGGCCTATATTCTGTAATGTAGGTCTATTTGTAAATCATTGAAATTTCAAACAATTTGCTAGGATTCAAATTCGAGATTCGAAAATAAAATGTAGATTTGTATTCAAGAAATAGTGGATTCGACCCATTTCTAGTTTTGAGAAAACTCTTTAAATTTTCAATTTACAATAAATTTCAATGGGAAAAATCAGTTCGAATCAAAATTTAAGCTATTTAGAACCCGAAAAATAAATTGTGCTTTTGCTATTGGCTATAAACAGCAAATAATGAACTTTTCTCCTGAAAGGTACATTATTAATTTTGCTTATAAACACATTCTTGCATATTTGCAGAGTTTTAATGTGTATTAAAAAAATACATGCATACCCATTAGTTTGATTAATGTTTCTACTTTCTCAAGACTGTTTAAAATCACATATTTCTGTTTGTTTTGTAGTTACCCTTGCAAGTGCTTGGAAGCCTGCGTCGGTGAACTGTGAACACCCAGCAACCTCAAGTGTGCTCAAGAAATGGCACTGCTGCGCTAGCACAATGAGGGAGGTGTCTGTGAGATGTGAGCAGCCAGACAGACAGAGGTAATGAAGACGAGGACAATGCTCTGCCAGCTGCTGCACCGCCTCATCTGTAATGTGGAGGCACCCGTGGAGGTTGACCACCTCCAGCGCAGGGCAGAACTGGGCTAGGCATGACACAGATTTGTCGTTTACCTGCAGGCAGCCCTTGGAGATGAAGGAACGAAGCTTGGGGCATCCATGGGCCAACGCCTCCACACCTGTGTCACCATGCCAAACTTTCACAAAACATATATGCGTTCACCATTTTCTTTTAATAATTAAATACAGTTAAAGCAAAGATCTATTAAATAACTAGGTTTTAGTTATTGAAATAATTGTTTTTTTTTAAACTATTATACACTTTAGTAACAAATAATGCCATCAAATTGAACATTGAAAGGAGGATAGAAGGGCATAACCTACACACCACAAAATTGTAGGCCTCAAAGTTCACAGCTAAAACACAACAAAATACATAATCATCTTATTAATTAATAAAGAGTGCTGAAGAAGGGGATTAGTGTACTCCAAATACTACATAATTATGTGGTGTTGTTTTTTGTATTCTAATTGTGAACTGTGAGGCCTACAAATTTCTGGTAGGTGTGTGTTGGCCTTGCCCTTCTATCCTCCTTTCAAGGTTTAGTTTAATATGGTCGTTTGGCACCATATTTTCTTTGTTTACATAAAAATGATGTCACTGATTATGAAAGAACACAGGAGACCTTTTATTTGTGAAAAATATAGAAATGTTAAGTATCCACTTATGGAATTACTGTGTTGTCTCAACATTATGTTACACTTTAGAAACCGCCTACCATTTTCCGATATTTGGTCACACCACGAAACATTGATGTGTGTGAGAGAAGGACAGCCATCAGCAAGAGCCTTTAGTGATTGGTCTGTCACACTAGAGCAGGAGGCCAGGTCTAGACGCTGCAGCTTAGGGCAGTGCTTGCTGAGTGATTGACATGTGCTGTGGAACGAGTTTAAATTACTTTTAATGTGTTTTATTACACTTCAAGTGAGAGCCTTTCACCATTCTTCATGAAATAGGATTATAGCTAGGTGGATTTTAACTAGTTTCTAACTTAACTAGATTGGTACATGTGTTGCAGGCATAACTATATTTATGACCAAGCATACTAGGTCAATTGTCCTGGATGGCAACATTAGAGCGATTGGGTTATTTCGTCTGGTTAAAAAATTAAATTACACCCCAAACTTAAAATTATTATCAGAATTGCTGAGAAAATAGTATTATTGTAGCAGAATTAACTCCTTTACTGTCCAGCGAGCCCCAGGGCTGATGCTGTGAGGAAATATGTTGTTAGCATATTCTTGTAGGCTTAGAACTTAACAGCTTTATGTAAGACAGTATCAAGGACAACAAGTGTACTGTGCAATTAATAAAACTAACAACGTTCAAACTTGTTTCTCAGGTAGGAGGCCAGCACCAAGTGAACAGCTTAACAACAGATAGACAAGTTTATAGGTCGAGTTATTTGCATAAAAAATATCTACATCCCAAAATATGTTTTCATGAATGCTTTTATACAACTGCACTAAACGAACATCAAAATGAACTGTAATTAATCTACGAGTCAATTTCACAGGTATATTTAAAAATCAATCCTATAATTGATCATGGCTAATTTTTTTTATATTGAAAGCAAGTTCTTTTAGATATGATTTTTATTTAATTTTTTATCTAAATATTACAATTTAGTTCATGGATATATAAATGTATATGTTATAAAAATCATTTACTAAACTTCAACTTCTATAAAGACTATAAATTAATGTATACATATTTTGAAAGAAATGAAACTTCACTAATATGTAGTAAAATACTAACCTATATGCAAATTATTATTTAAGAAACATAAAATCAATATCAGCATTGATAACAAGGAGACTTGCAGACCAGTGAATGTTTGCAACATTTGTAATATTACATTTATTTTGTTTCATATTTGGTGAATCCACCTTTCTTATACCTTCTTCCAAATATAATAAAATTACCTCATAAAGCGAAAAAAGGATTTCCTTATAGAGATATTTAATTAAATATTCGTATCCATGTCCTTTTCCTGTGTTTGTCTTTTATGTTATATACCTTTTAGATGTTCCTATCCATGTGTCCTATCATTCTTTACAATTTTACATTTTATCCTCCCCCCCCCTCCCCTCATTTAATAAGTTGCGTTGGTTCGCATTTCATACTACTCCCTGACGAGTTCCAATAAAATGAAACCTAGGTCGATGGATTGGGCGGCGACTATCGATTTTCTTTAAGAGGCAACCATTACCTCTCTGTCCAATGGCAGCAGTGTAAAGTGTGAACTGTGTTTTTGTTTGTATTGTTCTGTTGATTTCCTCAGTCAATAGTGATTAAATATTCCTAAGAGCATACATACCATTTATGTATGGTAAATGATTTATTTTTTTAGCACAGTGTGTTAGTACTTGATCGAATTATACACTTATGTACTAATCATGCTGATGGTTTTAGGGATGGGAAAAGCCATATTTATAGGAAGTGCACATATATTTGAGTGGAGGGAGGGTGGAAAATAATTTTGGAAAAAACCTTCAGAACACCAGACAAATTTGAACCTCAATCTTCAAGTCATCGGCAGTCTAGGCAACTGAAGAGTACCTCCTTAGACCATGCAGCCACCGAAGCAGGCTATAGGTTTAATTAAAATTGCTCTATCTAGCATTTTTTTTATTGAATCTTATACTTAACAAAACATAAACACCCCATTTAACATCACTATAATATGACAAAGTTTTATTTTCGTTCTTCAAGTCATACCAACCACCCAGATCATCGACTTATTTACACTAATGAAGTGGCGATGAGGCAAACAGAATTTAGATAAAAATCAATCAAGTGTTTTTACCTGTCAGTAATCTTCTTACAATCATTGAGGTTGAGGTCGTCAACATTGCTACAGAGCTGAGCCAAAGTCTTCATAGAACCATCTGCAATGGACTGGCAGCCACGCAGGCTGAGCTGACGAAGGAACCCTCCACACCTCCTAGACAGGTTCTCTATCACAGGACCCTAACAAGGTAAACAATGATTGTACAACATTTACAAAACACCCAATATTTGTATTAATATCACAAGATTTCTTACACCTAGTTAAGAATTTCTACTTACCATTAAAAGGTTTAAATTTCTATAAATTGGTAAAGGATGAGTGTTACTTATCAACTTAATGTTTATGTGTTGTGCTTAATTAAAGTTTTTAGAACAATCAAATTGCAAAACTGTACTTGTACTTAGTTTAACTAGTGTGATGTCCACAAATGATTTTGGTCGAAGATGGTTGAAAGTGTTGAAAAAGAAGAGGAAAGGGGAAAAAAGAAAAAAGAGAAAAGGGAAAAGAAGAGGAAGAGTAAAAGGTTGGAGATGAAAAGATAAAATATGAAAAAATAAAAGGAGAGGGAAGTGGATATAGAGGAAGAATGAAGAGAACAAGAGAGAGAGAGAGAGAAAATGGGAGGAGATTTGGCTATTGAGAGAAAACACTAGAAGTAAGGTGGTCGAGATAGAATTATTTAGGGATAGGCAACATTTTATATATATATAAGATAGAGAGAAAGAGAGAATGAAAAAGAGAATAGAGAGAGGAAAATTTTATTTTGTGAGTAAAGTGATTTGTGAAACAATTTAGTGGTAAAGAACCTGTTTGGAAACTTTATTTTTTCATTTATTCGAGGTATTTAACACCCACTTTTTGAACAGACTGATTAGATCAGCACACGACTTACAAAATAACATAAATCTAAAATAGACACAAGACCCAGCACCCGGCCGTTAATTCATCAATGTGAAAGGGGAAACCCACAATTCACCAATGATACATTTTTTGATCATGCCAGTAATCAAACCTGGGACTCGTAGCTCAGTGGACAGACACGCAACCAAATGAGTTAAGGTGCCAGACTTTGAAACTTTTATCACTGCTATTTCAATTTTATATAATTAAGCCAGAGCCTACCATTTTCATTATTTTTTTATTTACTCAGGTAAAAAACTATTTTGTTACTTAGAGGGGAAAAAAACCACAGTTATCAACATTGCCGGGGAATTTAACAATATTTCTATTGTGATACAAACAATTTAAATATGTTTACTAAAGTTTTAAGGCTTAAATAGTGTAATATTAGTAAAGGATGTTAAAAAATATGTAGAAGGTTTACCACTATGGGTTTAAAATTTTAAAATTATGAATTGTCTTACATACAAAGTAAAATAAATGTTCAAAATATTTTAAAACTAGTAAGCTCAGACTTACCAGCATAGATATTAGGATACTATACCTCAACATCCTTCTGAAACTCAAAGAGATCTATCCTCTGCCAGTTGCTGCCATCAAGTGCTAAAACGTTCCACCCTCTTGACACCTGTGCGCAACGGCATAAGGACACCACATCCAGACATGAGAAGATCCTTGTAAAAAAAACAAACATTTGTAATACAAGAACGTTACTAAACTCAACATTGACACATCTCGGTGAAGTAGTGATCTAAGAAAGGCCGTTCATATTTAAGTGTCTATTGTCCTTTGGCCAGAGGTCCCCTAGCTTCCTCGGTTCAAGGTGCCCTAAGTGTTTCATAATTTTGTTGTGGAGCACCTAGGCCAAAATAAATACCTAACAATTAGGTTTATTAAGTAGCTAGGTCTAAACAACTAAAGTATTTATGTCCTAGTAATGTAGTTGCTGTTTGAAATACTAATGCAAATATATTGAAAGAAAAAATAATATTTAACATTTTATAAGTACTGCGACACCCAAGCGCAAATTCAATGGGCAGCAGGGCACGCACACCCCCCAGGTCAAATATTTGATTTTTTTAGACTAAAGAAAGTGGAGGATGAGGACTGTGGTGGTGACCAATCAGGTTGTGAGATCAATGAGATTTTTATTTTGCATCTTATTGCTAAGTTGCGGGAGAGTAGGGGATGGGCACTGGGCACTGAGCACTGAGCAAGCTAATTGGCAAGAAGGACGTGTGTACCATCTCACATGATTCTTTTTTATGTGCACCCCATTTCACTACTATTACAGGCTATTCTCTCATTTACAATAGTGGTGTAAAGATGAGTTAAGTGAAATTTAGAGGAAATGTTTCCAGCATGTACACTGAGGAAGAGTGGAAAACCATCCAGGAGAAAATGCCCCTAGTAAAATTGACCAGGTTTAAAACTCGGATCTCCCCATCAACAGCAAAACAAACTAAAAGGTTGACGTCTTGTCTTGTCTGCATGCCCGCTGATATGGGTCAATTAAAGAGATGAACAATGCGGTCATTAAATAATTTGTAATTAATTAGAAAGAAATGTTGTAGTATGATAATTTATTGTTATGTTGGCAATATATTATCATGTGACCAAAGATGTCACATGACAAATCTTTAAATTATTGGTCGTAGGTGCTTGACACTGGGCAATTGATCAAAACTGTTTTGAAAGTGATTAAAATGTGTTATGGAACTCCAACAAGTGCTCTCAATTTAGATGTGTTATGGATCTCCAACAAACAGAAACTAAAGTTCTATCGCAAGGAAAAAGAAACTTCCACTAGCAAAGTCGGCAAAGTATGACAAAGTAATTGCCGTGTTTGATAAACATTGCATACCGCAAAAGAATAGAGAGTATGAAAGGTTATTGATTAATGGTATATTGAAAAAAGGACAGACAGTAATTGTTTGATTAGTTTTTAACAGAGATGGCAATAGAAGCAACACTATATGAGTATGGTGATCGAACTGCTAACTTAATTTGAGATTGTATTGTGTTTGATGTTGGTGATAAAGGGTTTATTGAAAGCATGTTAAGAAATTCAGAATTGACCTTAAAAAAGGCTGAAGAATTTCTCCATGGAGCTAAAATGTCCTGAAAACAAATGGAAGAAATTAATGGTAAAAGCAACTGACAACGTTGAACGATGTCCTACTTTTCTGGAACCATGTGACCAACAGTAACAAGCACTGGGGGAATGGTCAAGGGATCCTGCAATCAAGCAAGCAGGTTACTCATCCTATTGCTCTAAGTTATCTAATGCAAGGAAGGTAGTATTGAATCAAAATAATAACAATCCAGCAGTATGTCAGCGGGGTTCTCATCTATCTGTGCTAAATGCGCCCGCCGTCATGCTTATAGAAAGTGACTTGCTTACAATCAGGAGTGGTTATTTTAGTAACGACTGTAATGATTTCAATAAAATGTGCGAGAAACGTATCTATATCGTCAATGTTGTTGAACATGATGGATAGATTTCAAATGAAGAACAGGTACAGTATGTTACACTTTGATTTTAAAATATAAATGTTAAAGCGAAAGTAGATACTGGTATCAAGAGAAACCTGACCAGTTTGAGTGCTGTAAAAAAGTTGATTCACTTCCTAAAGTGTTTGTTACCTACTAGTACTATGCTAGCCCCTTATGGAAACAATACTCTTTTAATAGCTGTTGGTAAAGTGAAATTGAATGTACTTTGTGAGAATGTGTATACTACTCTAGACAAAGACAAAGTAAAGTAGAAGTAAATGCAGGTATATTAACTCTAAAATTGCTTCTTTCCTCACCTCCACACCATTAGAGCAATTATATATGTGTATAACTTGAACTGGTAGTACAACAAGCCAAAGTTTATTTTATTCTAATGTTAAAACCTAACAAGTGTAAAATGTTATCTTATTGTTTATCTATCCATATTTGTCAGCATTTAATAGCCAAGGCAGTTGGAAAAGTTTTTGACTAAATTTTAATTTTGTGCTACTTAAAGGATTTATTTTTATATAAATATAGCATCATGGCATAAAAGTGACTAACCAATGTTCTGTGGTGTTTAATGTAAATAGCTTGGTGTGAAAAAAAAAGGTAAATACATTCTTAAATTCCAACAAACTTACTTTTCATTTTACTCAGCCATATTCATAGCTCTTTCATACTGTGCCTCAGGTTATAGATGTATATCCCCTTGACATCCCAAGACTATAAACAAGTTTTTTTTACTAATGCAATTTTAAAATGTACAACTTTTATGGGGGGGAAATGACGATTAGAGGCCTTGATTTTTAGTGAATAAAAAGTTGTATTTTAATATAAAAATTCAGTAGATAACTTATTAATTTGGTTAAAAATGATAACAAACTAGCTCAAATTTAAGTGATATGGTGCTATGAATATAAAAAGTTTATGGCCAACATTTGTATATATGAGTGGCCACTCAAACTCCAGAATAAAATTCCAGCAAAGTCCTGGTTTTCCTGGCAAAATAAAATGATTTTCTCAATTTTATAAAATGCTGTTCCTTCGACTATGAGACTTTTAACAAATGTGAACATGCCACTAAAGATTAGTACCTGAGCAAGTATTATTAATATTTAGAAATAATTGTTGCAAGAGTTGCAAGTATTGCATATTTAGCAAATATACACACACACACACACACACACACACACACACACACACTATCTGCTGTCAGGAGACTTCACCACCACAACAGGGAGAATTCCTCCCTCCTCCCTAAAAAATGGGCACAGCCATGAAATTACGCTACGTTGTTTTCGCAATTTTTTTTAAAGGTTTAGATTTGAAAGTCATCATTCTACTTTTGATTTGTACTCAGCCACGAATATAGAGTAGATAATTTAAAGAGTAGTATGTATTCAAATGTGCTACAACCAGTGGTGGCGAAACCTTATATGTGAATAGGAGAAGGGGAGTTAGCAAAAAACATTATTTTTAAAAAGCTCCTTCCCCCAGTCAAACAGGGGGTGCAGAGACACTACCCCAGTAAAAGTCTGGAAATTGGAACCCCTGGAATCTATTTGGAATGATCCTCTTGTGTAATTTTTTTTGGAAATTAACTTCTACAAGGTAATTGGAGTGGTCCTCCCCTATATCTTTTTTAAAATTTGGGTACCCTTATAGAGAGCCCTCAGTGACTTGATTTTCTAGACAAGAAATATTGGCAGCCGTGTTAATGTTAAAAATTTCAAGTAGTGTGATTTTCCTGGAAAATTAATATAAAAGTGAGTTCAAGAAAATTCATATAGCTTATTTTATCAAACCTTTGAATAATTTTTAATTACTGACAAATGACAAAATTCAAGCATTTTTCTTGTTGTTTCCACTCTTCTAGTGTTCAAAATTAAAGCATAATTCTAGATTTTCTGGATGAGCGGTAACAATGGTATATTTTAAACCATTCGTTTGTCCTAGGTCCCAACCCTTGATGTTGGTTAAAAGCTTGAAACATCATCAAACATTGAGAGGAGATTTTTCTGTAGTAGATTGTAGAAATCTCAGTTAATTAAGTATATTAGCGCCATTGTCAGTAGGCAGAGACAATGGCAGATGAGTGTATGCCGAATGAGGTATGGAAACGAATCGTAAGGGAACATGAGCTGCCCAGTAGCAAAATTTCACTCAGTCAGCAATGGTTGAAGTGGCAGCAATGTTAATGTTTAGTGTTTTTAGGTGTGACTTTCGTGGCTGTTAGACTGTCAGTTTTTTATGATTCAAATTATCATATTGTAACGTGGGGTGCGCGTGACTTGGGAGGGTCACAGGCCGTTCACATGTGAGATATTGGGTTTATGTTGCCGACCAAACAGGAATGAAAATGCCCACGGAATATTCAAGGTTTTTATTATTAAAATTACTATATACATGCACACACTGATTAACTATATATCTAAATTAATTATAACTAAACAAGTCATTAAGTAAAATAAAAAGAGTCTTAATCAAGTCTGTAAATTAATAAACTAATAAGACACATAGAGATGTAAGTAAATTGGATAAACAAATTAACAACTATAAAACACCTAATAACTATTCAAATATTTAAAAACAGTCACAAAAAAGTTCATTAACACAGTAGTTCACAATAACAAATGTCACTTGTCCCACATACAATACACGATGGTGACCCACTATACACAAACGCCGAACTCACTGACCCACCCGCGGACGCACCGACCTGCTCGCTGGTCATTCTAGCTCCCGCACTTGATACGCCGGTCCACACACTCGCACTGGGGACTCCCGGACTCATTAGTCGAGAACCAAGAACTGAGTACGCATGGCTATCGCTGAGCATGTTTATATAGGTAAGGGTCTGGAATCCTCCATTTCTAGAATTAAAAGTCCAACATAAAAAGGATCCAGACCTCTCCAGACGTGTCTCCGTCCTCCCCCCGCACCCGCTTGGCCCCTCTAATCCCCCAGTCAAGTGAGAAGGTCGCTGCCTACCTGCTAGACAAGGAGGGAGACAGAGAGGACAAGGGGCGCAGCCAGGGTAGACAATGAGAGCGCGCGCGCTGGTCCCACTGTTAAACACTAATCTTGTTACAATATGTTGTACAGCCATTGCCTTAATTAGGGCTTTATTAAATTTTGAAGCCATAAATGCAGATAATGTTACACAAGATTTTAGTGTTTTCTTATTGAAAGCTCTGACTGATGAAATGAGGACATTGAAGTTACTGTTAGTGTTTTACTTCTGAAACACACATTAATTTTTCTAGCAAGTATCCATACTAGTTTGAATTGAACTGATGTATCTTATTTTATTGTTTATTAAAATAGACTTTAATTAAAGCAATAATGATCAAAGCAACAATGGAGGGAGAGGAGTAATACTTTTGATAAAGTGAAGAGCGAGTTCTACAGCTCAAGGGAACTTAGTAGTTAAATATTGCTTCCCAAGTGTGTAATAATAAAGCAGCGGTTTCTAACCTGTGGGTTGCAGCGTGTTTTGTGTGGGATATAGAGTTTTTAGCTTTATATTTACTTTTTCAAGGATTTTAATGATTAGAAGAATATGTGTAGTTGTAATAGAAATGTAAGTTGTTAAAGTGCTAAAAAGTTCTAGTTACTGCTTAGGTTCCTTTTAGCTATTCCATTCTGATAGCTTCTTGCTGACTTTTTTTTACTCTGGCAGCCTTGTAATGCTGCTAGCATGATATAAAATCATTTCCCGACCTTGTTGATTCTCTTTTACTACAAATTAGTCACATATAATCATTATTATAAGTAATTTATAATAATTAAAACAAGCAGTAGTGGACATATGGGTTTAATCTCACGCTCTTTTTATTTGGCTTGTTGATGAAGGTGAAGGTGAAGTAAGGATTTTAATTCTGGCCAGGTGTAATTTATCCTAATATCCCTCCAAGCAAATAAGGGCACATTTCCTCTAAAGTTTACCTATCCAATGGTGTAGTTATGTGTAGATAGTCCGGGCTTGTAGTAATACACAGTGAAAAAAACTTAAAAACGTGAATTTGAAGGCTTTTAAGCTATCAAAGGGTTGCGATGGCAGCAGAGATAAAAGTTGTGGTCATAAACTACAAAATCAGTGAAGCCACTGTAGTAAAGCCAGATAAATTTCATAATCTAAAATACACGATTTGAACGATATCTGCAAATCTAAATAAATATATTTAAGCTCAAATGGATATTTAGCTCAGATGAAGGTAAACTGATATAAATAATAATTCAAGTTATTTCCTTATGCACTGAAAAAGTCATTTAGCTTTAAAAACCCAGTATGAACAAATAAATAAATTTAAAAATACAGTTGCCTAAGTAAAAAAGTGTTGGGAAAAACAGTGGTTCACTCCCCCGCCCAAATATTTTTAGTGCAACACGCCTACGCCTGCCTGTAGTTTAATATTATTTATTCACACTATAAAAATGAGAGCTGAAAAAAATCTCAAAAACCAAAATATTTAGGAAACGGGAATTTTTGAAGGAAAGTAACCCTAAACCCAAAAGGGTGAAGGAATACATGGTGACTAAAAATTCCCATGGAGGTCCTCAAACTGGTTTCCAAAATAACAATGAAACCCAGAAGATATAGGAAGCAGAAATTTTGCAGACAGGTAGCGCTTATCCCTTAAGTAAAAAAAAAACTTGGTGACAAAAAATTCCAATGGGGGAACCCTAAAATGGAAGGATTTCCAAAAAACCAAGGTCATACAATCTCAACGCGAGGAATACCTAGGAATCTGAAAATGTTCAGTCAGGTAGCCCCTAACCCAAAAGTGTGCAGTAATACACTGTGACAAAAAATTCCAAGAATACATATGCGTACATTCGTGTGTGTGTGTATCGATCCCTGTGGTCTTGTGGTAAAGGGCTCGCTTTAGGGAGGCAATGTTCGTAGGTTCCAACCCAACCGAGGTTTACAGACTTTTCTTGAGCGCTAAAAATAGATAGCACAACTTCCTTCTGAGGGGAAGTAAGGCTATTGGTTCCATGTTGATTGTAGCACGTAAAAAACCTGGAAGGTATGTGAAAATACCTTTCCCGGTAAAAATTAGTAGGCCCTTTCACGCTCTCTCATGAACACACATTTCATGAACTCCCCTGGTCACCCTGAATTTGGTAGGAAGACCGATATCAAGTAGTTACTAAAGTTACTATAACCCTTTTAATATATGCATACATCAAGTCATGCTATATGCAGCTTTAGCTTTTGAAAGATATTATAACTATCTATAAAATAACAAAATAATATCATAAAATATCATCAAGGTTGGCCGCAATGAACTATTTTTGAATTTTCTAAGCCGTTCTTCCAACCAAAATCAGGCTATAAATGGGATGTCTACCAGATGGTGCAGGCACCACTAACCATGCATTCCCATCTCTGGATGGATAGAAATCGCATCAAACCAACCTTCAGATTGTTGACTTAAGAAGAAGTTATTTATATGCGTGCAAATTGACTTTTAATTTAATATTTAGCACTGCCTTTCAGGTTACTAATTAGGCTAATGTTAGGGATGATGAAGGATGAATTTAGAGTAATTGTACCCGCATTTGTGTGGTTTGTGAGTGGAGTGAACATCCACATAGGAAACCCCAAACTCCATACACCAAAAAAAGATTAAAGACGTGATCTCCCTGACATCGGTAGTCTAGTCTATTGTGAAAGTAATGCCTTAGACCATGAGGCCACAGAAGCAAGTCAGCATCGAGAATAATTTAACCAAAAGTCAATAAGCCAAAAGCTATTTAGCCTAAAATTTAAAGTTTAGATCTTTGGATATCATCAGAAAGTACATATTTTTAGTTTGTTTTATCTGAATATAATTAATAATATTTAGCACCGCGTCTTACTACCCATCCGGGTTATACGCTTTAAGTACTAATTACTCTAATAGATTAGGAATTGGGAAGGTTGAATTAGAGGAAGTGAACCCACATTTGCGTGAAGGAAGGGTGGAAAACAATTTTTAGAAAAACCACCCCCAGTTCACCCGACCGATCTCCCCGTCCTCAGTAGTCGAGCTCAACACGACAAGCGTGTTAGCCAACTACGCCACCGAGGCGGGTTATCTGAATATAGATAGCACAATTGATGTGAGGTAGTTTTAAAATATTCTTATAATCATTGAAATTGCTGAATCATTGTCATGTATCCTTCCTACACAACAATGCACTACTGTTTTTGACATCTATTTATAAAGATAGCAAAAGTGATAAAGAGGTATAATTATAATATTTTTTATAAACATTGACATTCCTGAATCATCATGATGTGCTATTCCTAAGTAACAATGCACTACTGTTTTTAACTATGATTTTGTTAATATAATTTTTTAAAGATATATGGCTCTGATAACACAATACTCTAGTCTTCATATTCAAGTAAGCTACGCAAAAGTCACCCACCAGGATATATACTAAAATGAACATTAAATTTATTCTATTTTGTTTTCTATGAAGAAGGAGACATAATTATTTGAGCCGGCACTCTTTAACGTTTCCAATTTAATCGTAGCCCAAAACTGGCAATCCTTGCTGTAGGGTAGTAAATTATATATATATATATTTTTTTTAAACTTCATAAAATATTTGAATTATAAAAAACTTTAAACACATGTGACATTTTAGGCCAACATGTGATGTTATTTATTTATAAAATACCAGTAGCTATAGAGTCACACATTGATCCTATAAAGAAACTGCAGGAGGGATTATTGTATGTTTGAGGGACACAAAATGACCATTTAAAAAACTAAGCACAGGGTGTCTACCTGACTATAGTTTTGAAATTACAGTATCTTTCCAGTGTTTCCAGTATATATGAAAGGTACTCGGAGACAAACAATCCCCATTTCAAAATCATAAAATGATAGAAAGTTAGGGTATGCCTAGGTCTGTCATAGTTAAACATTTTTACATCAAGAATCAAGTGTATTGACGCATATATTCTGGTATATAATAAGAATGGGAACCCTAGAAACTACAAGGAATATTCATGGATTCAAGACTCAAATCATAATAATTTTTTTAAATAGGTAATAAGTTTGTTATTTACTAAAGTTATTAAAATAGTTAAATAGTTTCTTGTGGTTAAAACCAAAATAATGATAGGAAAAACCTAACAACCAAACCCAAGATCATTAATTTACCATTTAATGTAAACAAAAACAGAATTGAAGGAAAAAAATCCTAGTTATTGGGTAAGTTAAACACTTATGCTTATAATGTTTTCTAGAATTCAAATTTTAATTAGGAATTTTATAGCAAAATGAAGTTTCAAATTTGAAAAAAGGTGGATCTGACCCATCTTTAATACATGCACACACTACATTTTTTGAATGACCTATAACACCGTTGACCTTGGTGGTCTTAGGGTAAAGCGGTCACGTCAGGATCCGACGTTTGTGGGTTCGAACCCAACAGAGGCCGAAGGCTTTTTCTTGAGCAAAAAAAAAAGCATAGCCCAACATCCTTCGAAGAGGAAGCAAAGCCATTGGTTCCATGTGGCGTGTAAAAGAACCCTGGAAGGTTTGTGAAAATACCTCTCCTGGCAAAACTGATAGGTCATTTCACCTCACTCGTAGAACTTAAGAGGTACAAGTAATCAGCCTTGGTGGCGCAACTTCAAAGAATGATTACAGCCAGGGAGTTTACTCTACCCCAAAAACTAACTATTATCCAAATTCAAGCGCATATTTTACGATTTCAATAATTTTTGTCTGACTAATTATCAAAATCACTAGAAATGACTAGTTTTTAGTTGTTTAACATTTCCAGTGAAAATTTTGTCACAAGTTGTTCAAAAAAGTTTAAAATTACGTTTTGATACGATTATCACCATAAGATGAGAAAACTGGTTATTTGTCTCAAAAGTTCTCAAAATCATTAAAAACATTTAAGCACTTATTTAACGAACTCAATAATTTTGGTCTAATTGATTACCTGTCAAAACTAATAGAAATGACCTATTTTTTTGTTTATCAGCGTATCTATTGGAATTTTGGAAAAAGATGTTTATAATAAAATTAAATGACAATTTGATATGATTATGAGCATAAAGTGAGAAACTCTATATTTTAACTCTAAAGTGCTCCAAATCAGTAAAATCAACATTTAAGCGCACATTTTATGATTTCGATAATTTTGGTCTGATTACGTATCAAAAACACTAGAAATGATTTATTTTTTAATTTTCAACATTTCTAGTGAAATTTTGTCACAAGTTGATCAAAAGAGCTTAACTTGAATTCACACTTTAAGTTATGCTAGGCTATACTATGCTATGCCGCGCTAAGATGGCAAATTTGATGTACAAAGCCTGTAAACATGCCTTAAATTTGTAGCATCAACAATGAAAATCAAACTCTCATAATAAATAATTTATTAAGTAGATCTCCATTACTAAAATGACCAGGCGAACCCTTCTATCAAAGACCTGTGGAAAGAAAATATTTACAGTATTGCTATTATTTTAGGCAATTACACTGTTACTAATGAACTACCCTCCGCCCCTAAAGGACAAGCTGTGAATGGACAGACCGACAGAGAGATATGTTGCTGTTTTTGGCTGAGTAAGGAGAAGGTATTGTTAAGAGGAAGAGAGTTTGGGAAATTGGCCAGGGTAGGTTTGGTGGGAGGCAGAAGTAGCCAGAATCCCAGTAAACAAAAGTCCTTTAAGAGTTCGCTCAAGGCCCAAGGGCGTTGAAGGTATACGGAGATATTGCCCTCAATAGTGTGTTAAGTGAGGTAATGTGTCGAATATGTTGACAGTATGAGAATGAAAGTAGGTATGGGGGAAAAACCTTACTCGTAGAGGCAAAACTCAAATATCCAACAGTTCTGAGCTGATCCACCACATGTTTGAAACACATTTAAACTCTTAAAAACCAAAAGAAAATAAATAATTACAAATGAATATGTAAAAAGGTAATAATGAATATTAAATATTTTATAAAGTTTTTGGCGATCATATTGTAAACTTGACAAGATCCTCTATAACAAGTTATTGTGTCAAATGCAAAATATCTGCTACTTAAAATTAATAGTTGAGAAACTTACAATCATAATTACTTTAATTAAAACATCAATTTGATCAAATTTAAATGAATATTAAAAAATAGAAGATGTATATTTGAAATCATAATACAGCCGGAATCTGTTATTTGGAGCCAACAGTTCACTTTCTGGTAAAAGTTCCGAGATTTCAATACCCTTAACTCTGTTCATATTTTACAATATGATTTTTACTTTTTAAAACATAGACGAATATAAAAATCCTCTATAAATTGTTTTAATGGTTTAACAAATTTTATCACAACTTGTGAATGTGTGGAATGCCAGGCCTCCACCGTGGTTTGAATCCCACGTTTAACTGTAGGTCCTCCATTTCATCTCACACTCACCCTACCATTACACATTAGCATAAGTGAGTATAATAATAATAATAATAATAATAATAATAATAATACTGATGATAATGATAATAATAGTAATAATATAATCATAATAATAATATAATACTGATGATTATGATAATGATAATAATATAATAATAATAAAATAATAATAATTTCAATTTCCTTTATTATAGTGCTGGCCAACAGTTGTAGGACCTATAACAGGCCAGCACTGAAAGTACACAAGTACCTTACAAATACATATATTTACACGAGAAAATAAGATAAACAAAAATGGCTAAATAATCTTATATAATGATTGATAGTAAGGGAAAAAAGTAATTAATAATGATAATAAAAAAATAGCAATAATAACAAAAAACTAAAGAGTGGTTAAAAGCAGTAATAATATGCAAAAATAAATCAGAATATTGTAAAATTTAGATATTATAGGCAGAAACTCTTAATGATAAATTATTGTAATGGGATTTCCTTAAATAACTCTCTGAGTTTAGCTTTCCTTTTTATGATAAAAGTTGAATTCGACAAATCTAGAATTGGCGAAATGAATACAACAACCTATGGGCTTACCTTATAAGAGCTATTGAGAAAAAATAATTTTGGATTACGAGAAGTCTGAGAAGGGATATGAATGCCTACATGATCAAGGGCAAATTTGCAAGAAATTTTACTATTGAATATATTAAAAATAAAAAGGGCATTACAATTGAATGCTAGACTTTAATATTAGGCCTCTGTTAAAGTAACTTTTAAAGTTCATAAGACAAGCGTTTCGTAATCTCTCGGGCGTTTGTTCCTTCTCATACACAAATTTGGCACACTACCCTCACTGCTAGATTCCACCAATTAATGATCAATGCCCAAATGATGATCTAAAATGTTCCTAGAACGATTATATTAAGAAAGATCAGGCCCCAAGTTTGACCTGCCTGAATTACACCAATCGGGTACCACGAAGGTTATTAACGGCTTAATCTGAGGGTGGGGGTCGAGAAGTTAATTTAGAGAAAAACCAAACATAGGTTACGGCCAGACTGGAGCTAAGCACTCGAGCCGGAACAGTCTAGTTTACAGGCGCTGGGCAATATTAATGTATGTTGGATCAATGAGTGCTAGAAAAATTTCTCAATTTGACATTATTTTTGACCTTTTTATAGTCATCAATAGTTTTAGCACATACTTGCTACTAATGGCCTAATTTAATTGGTAAGACCATAAACTATATATATATATATATATATATTTATATTTGTGTGCGACTCTTATATGTTAAAATAATTCAGTATTATAATCAAAGTAGGCCTTTACAAATAAGGGCGAAGAAAGGATGGGAAAACCACAATAATAAATTGCTTGTCAAAAACCACCCTTAGTTCATTGAGTCAAGATTCGAACCATTGCCTCATCGGCAACAACTATTGAGATCTATCTTCTAATCACATGCTCGCTCACCAGTTTGGCCAAACCCAGGGTCAGCGGCAAACCAGACTTGAGGGAGTTTGACGCCTTAGACCTCATGGCCACCATGTGAATGACCAAATCTTGTCAAAAATCTAAGCTAAGTCGGTATTGTGTCTTCATACTGAGCATAGGATACCGAGATCAAAGTATGAAATGTGTTTTTCCCCTTTCACTTGATGAATTAGCGGCCAGGGGCTGGGTGTTGTGTCTGGTCTTGACTGTGGAGATGAAGATTTTCTGGGAAATTTTGAATAAGAAGATTTTCCGCATTGGCGATTTGCGGTGGAGGGTTTAAATTGTGGAGGTGGTATCTAGAGCTTATTGTACTTCAAAATATAGTGTGTTGAGAGACGAGTGGGTTACAAGAAGGGGGAGGGGGAACGTGAGTGGGGAGAGGTGGATAGGAATCACAGAGGATAGGGAGGTTGAGAAATATTGGGCCAACCTTAAAATTATTTTAATTAACTTATTGATGGTAAAAAATTGAAGTATGATTTATGAACATAGCGGGCCTACAAAGGCTCACATTCATTGTTTCTTTACTATTTTTTTAACTCCACGTCTTACTATCCGTTCGGGTTGTACGCCTATGTACTAATTACGCTAAGGTGTTAGGAATAAAGAAAGTTGAATTTACAGGTATTGGACCCGAATTTGTGTATAGAATGAGTGGAAAACCTTCATCAGTGCACCTGAATCGGACCCCGGTCTCGCTGTCATCAACAGTCTACTCTAGTCTATTGCGAGAGTAGCGCGTTGGACCGAGCGGTGACCAAAGCAGGTGCTTACTACTACTTCTACTGCTTATTATTATTACTGTTATTATTATCCATTTAACCAGTTGAAATTCATCTATAGAAATAATGATTGAAAATTTTTTGTCTCACGCGAAAAATTTTCTTTGAACGTTTTCCAACCTAAGAGAGTCAGTTAAGGTAATGGAATTCCAAGCAACAGTAGCATATTCTAACTTAGATCTAACCAGGGTGTAGTACAGACATAAAATAAAGCCAACTTTTTTAAATAATGATGTAATAAATTTAATGAGTCAAGTAATTTCAATGACTGGGAAATTACATGGTCAACATAATAGTGGAAAAAAAGTTTGTTATCCAGAAGAACACCAAGATCAGTAA
This sequence comes from Timema shepardi, assembly GCA_902151425.1. NCBI lineage: Eukaryota > Metazoa > Arthropoda > Insecta > Phasmatodea > Timematidae > Timema > Timema shepardi. The sequence continues at coordinate 85,895 of CABFVX010001637.1, read as the reverse complement.
TACAAAGGGTGTGAACTATGTTTTCATTGCCCAATTTATAAGTAAAAAAGAAAGGATTAAATTTCCTAGTAAAAGTTATAGATTTAATCTTAGATTTAATATAAATTCCATTTTCAAAAGACCATTGTCGAATACCATTTACATAATTTTGTAACTCTACATAATCTGCAATTGATTTGATCATTTTAAATAATTTTACTTCATCAGCAAAGAGTAAATAACTAGATGAGTTCAAATATTTATCAATGTCATCAATAAAAACATTAAAGAGAAGAGGACCTAAATTAGAACCCTGTGATATGGCACAGGGGGATAAAAATGTATTTGAGGTGTGTGAATCAATTTTAATAGTGAATGATCTTCCATGCAAATAACTGCTGAACCATTTTACACATGATTGAGAAAGGCCGTAATTACCAAGCTTAGAAAGAATAATACTATGCTGACATAAATCAAATGCTTTACTTTGGTCAAAATAAATAGTATCAACCTGACCTTGGGCAGAGACTTGATTTATTTTTTATAGAGCCATGTTGATTATTTGAAAGTTTATTTTTAAGGTAGTGGAAAGTATGCTCATGTATGATTTTCTCGAATACTTTGTAGGAAGTGTTTGAGAGGGAAATTGGTCTATAATTACAATTATTTGTTTTTGCCCCTTTTTTTATAAATAGGTAAGACTACATATTGTTTCCATGTAAGAGGAAAAGTTTTATTTTACAGGCAAATGTTAAAGATATAGGTTTACAAAGGGCTAAATATGCTGGCACAGCCTTTAACAATAAAACTTGGAATTCCATCTGTCCCGGCACATTTAAAAGAACTCAATTTTTTTATAGCACTAGCAACATTCAAGGGTGTAATGTGGCAAGAATGATGATGATAATAATAATAAAAATAGTTTAAAAAAAATAGTTTTAGCTCAGGCTGCCCTCTGTTACTGGTGAGCTATACTAGCCATTTATCAAAGTTTGTCACTTGTAATGCCATCTAGCAGTCTTATGACAAACTAAAGTCCATATAATTATAATGTTTCCGCTTTACTTAGTCTTTATGAGCATAAGAATTAAAACTTAAATTCCTCCACTTAAGAGATACAATTCAAGATTTTCATTTGGGCTGTTTGTATGTAGTGTGTCGGAAGAAAGTCTCTTACAATTATGAGTCTGGTATACTTCATTCACGGTAGGAGTTTACCTCTGAAAGGTCTTTTTTCTTACCAATATCCTACTATATTAGATTAATAGATAGATAATAGATTTCTGGTAGGGAAAAAGTCCTTTCATAGGTAAACTCCTACCGTGAACGAACTTTACAATTCAGGATTTCAGAGATATAATTCCAATTTTTAAAGGGGATATAATTCATGATTTTCATTTGGGCTGTGTGTGTAAAATGTAGACAGAAAGTCTCTTCCGAGTAGATACAATTCAGCTCCCCCTGTCTAAGTAGGTGTGTCAGTATGTTGCACATGTGCAGACTATTATTGATTCATCCTAACTTGAGACCTGAAGTAAACAAACATTTCCTTATCACTATGCGAAGAAGCTACATGATTGGTGGAACATCAGTGCAATATTTTAAACACGTGCAACCATGTATAGTCAGTAACATAGTAAAGGAGGTCAGCACAATTTTTTTTATTTTATAACACTTTTAAATTTTCTGTCTTACGTTTAACAAAACTCTGCCCAGACTCGGCAAACACAAACATGGGTAGCACTCAACACTCACAACCATCACATAACGGCCGCTGCTGAGATGAACTGTCGATAAGTGAAGGGATACCATTTAAGTCCCTTCAGCAGCGAATCAGAGCATAGACTTCCATGTGGCTTTGTTTAAATCAGGTATCTGCTTAGGATGAATCGATAATAGAGTTACCAACAGGTTTGGTATTTTGGTATCCAGTTGCATTTGTGGAAACATCTTACTTTACTGTATATTTTGAGTTTGATGAGATTGATTTCAAATTACACCTCCAATGTCTCAAATGATCTTTGCTTGTTTTTTGGGGGGAAACAAAAAAAAACTCTCATTTCCAATTGTTGCTTAGGGTAATGCTGGATACTCAAATTCCCCAACCCTGTTAATCGCAAAATTAAATTTTTATACATTAGTTTAGATTTTATGTAACGCTGTTTTATTACCAAATACTAAATTCATGTCTAGAATAAGTATAGTGTAACAGTACAGTATAATACAAATGCTTGTAAAAACATTAAAAAAAACCTTTCCCACTCCATTAATTTATAATTTCCTGCTGGAATTCAATTTTCATAGAAAGGCTATTTTGTAAAAATATTTTTTTTGCGGCCATGAATAATATTTTAACATTTTGCATGAGTGTAATTTTGTAGTTAATAATATAAATATATCGAAAGTAACAGCTACACAGATCACATGAGTTGAGGTATGCATATGAGAAAGTAAATCAAGTAACTTTTCTCCCCAACTGTAAGATATGGTATTTCCTATGAAAATTAGACTGTATACCAATTTCCTTAAGAATTGAAATATCAAACTCATGTAAAAAGTTTCTAGACCTACTTTCACATATTCCTACATCTAGTATAATTTGGGTTGAACACGTGACATATATTATCTTGATAGGGTAGATTGAAAAAGTGTAATTTAGAGGAAATGCACCAACATTTGTGTGGAGAAAGAGTGGGCAGCCATTTAAGATAAGCACACCGTTGATAAATTCTGCCAGGACCCAAATCCCCATCTCATCGCCAATGGAAAGTCAGACTAACTGAGCTCAATATTTAGTCTGAATGCCCATCCACCAGTATGAGTAGCTATAGTTACTGAAACCGAAGATTATAAAAACAAATGTTTAACATACCTGAGAAGAAGTTCTTTGGGGAGTTTCTTGTTGATTTGAGCTTCATCATCCGTGAACACTCTTGTCAGCTGAACAAATACAAAACACAAACATAATATTCTTGTGGACATACACTGTTTACTTTAGCAAGATCTATATCTAAGAAATTTTAGTTAGTAATTTTCAAGTAAAACTTTTCCAAAATGTGCAGCCACCACAGAGCTTTGTAAGATCATAACGTTAAATATTGGTGTCCAGTGCTATCTATGTTTGATAAATAAGTCTAAAAAATATGTGTTTATTATGAATAAGCCTAAATTGATCAAAATAAATGTAATTATAAAGTTGAAATGAATTTCCGACAATTGACACAGAGCACATTTAAAATGTTGAGTCTAGTTCACTTAAATAGCTAAGCTTTTTTAAATTAATATTCTCATAGCAGCAGCACATCCGCAAGTGGGGAGAGGCCAATGATGAAGTTTCACCTCCCATGACTGCAAATAATTCTAATAAAAACTTGAAATACAACTATAATAAAGAGCAGGGGTCAGCAACCTTTCAGGGTCTCAATCAACTTACAAACTTATCACCTATTGTTTCTATACTCCGCTTTTGATATTTTGTCCCCATATATACCTCTTATTTAAGAAGAAATATAGTAAAAATAAGATGTATATCGTAGCCTCCTATCTAAAAAGAAATTCAAAATAAATAAATTATTTTTTAACTAAACTATTATTATTATACTACGCCACATGGCTGACTAACTTACTCACTGACATTAATGTTTACCCACTTCCATATGAGCTAGAAACTTGAAATTTGGCATTTTTAATGGCGGAGCAACTTTAAAGTCAGTGCGAACCTTTCTTTGGAGGTCTCTTGTGGCTAAACGGTAAGACCTATTAAAAAACGGGTCTGGAATTACATTAGTTTGAATTCACTTGTAAAGAAAACTCACCGGGGGTTTGGGGAGGAGCCCCCAATGAGCAATGCGAGTAAATAGTACAAAATATTTCCAGTGTATCAGAATCGAGATGATTAGAAACAGAATGATTTTCCTGATATTTGTATTCAAGATCATACTGATAAAGAGTTTATAATAAATCTTGTAAATGGTTCCAGTTTTCCAAACTTTGTGAATCTTTAGACAAACTCGGCTTTCGTATGTTCAATGATTGAGTTTTTTCAGCTCAAAGTATTTGTAAACAAAACAATTAACCAACCCTCCCTTTTTGAAGGAAATAAAAAGTTTAAACTATCGTTTTTAAAAATTGGTTCCCCAAAATGCCAATTTTCCAGAAAATGGCTCAACCGCAAAAATCACATAAATGATTTTTTTTTGTCTTTGGATGCAGTTCCAAAGTTTGTTAATTTATTTGTGGTATCAAGATGGAACACAGTCAAAATACACTATCCATATCGGATCCTACAATTTTGGGTGGTGAGTTATATCCATTTATTTAAGAGCATATTTTATTTGTGGGGATAGCTCTTTGAAACCTTATAGTACTAGTTACCTTTATTTAGCCGCCAAACATCAATGTGAAGAAGTATATCGCCAAATTAACAGCACAGTTCTTTAGTAAGCTCTGAAAATTATAATTTTAATGCCAAGGTGCTGTTAACAATTACTGAAGCTATCCTCAAGACATTCTTCATAGTTAATACTTTTCCACAAAGAATTTGAGATTGAATTATGCACTGAAACTCCAGAAATGATGGAAATTGTTTCTATAGTCGACATAATCAAAGAAAGCCTGTCACTTCAGGAGCACCATCCATGTTTATACTGGCTAGTTTTTAAATTGGCAAATTTTCCTCAACCCATAATTCTTGAATTTTGGCAAAAAATCTGATTTTGTAATGATTTTCATATACCACCCTTTACTTGAGAATTCGATGAAACTCATTTTCACAAAAGTGCTTGGATGTTGAGCTGTGCCAACCATATAATTTGATTCAGACTGTTAGGAATTACAAGGATTCCACATCTACCTCAGGTTGTTTGATTAAATTTGTGGCCATGAACTCAAAAAGCTGTCTCTCAGTGTACGCTGATTAGATGGACAGAATCAATATCAGGTAATCTTCCTTTATTGTTTTGAATTGAGCAAATGATTTTGCAGCAGCTTCACTAAAGGCCTACTTTAAGAACTCATCATAGGTAAAAGGTTTTTTTCTTTTTCAGACAACACATGGGAAACTTTGAGCAAAGCTAGAGTCACAACAAACCACTCCACTAAAAGACTACCTAGCAAAAGTAACAGACACTAAAATTGTAAAGCAAAGCTCTTCTTAGAAAAAAAAAGTTTTGATCTGGCTGATGTTGATGTCAAGAGTCTAAACTTGCACTGGTATAGCTATGACTTGCATCTTTCTCAATTGAATCGTGTTTTTTTAAAAGGGCATCAGTCGCATTTTTGGCCATTTTCACTTTTATTTTTTTTCTAATTCTCCAAACCTAGACCCATCGTTTGGTGTTCAAACGGCATCAGTCACTTCACTGCACAAGGAGGTTATTCAAGTTTGAAAACTACGGTTAGTTTTAAAAGGGCATCAGTCACGGACTCATGCCCTTTTAAAACTAAGCAGAAGGCAGTAGCAGTGGCGCCACACACTAGAACCATAGCTGTAAATAGATTTTATTTTCTTATCTGTGGTAAAACTAATGACCTAAGTCAGCTGCTTTCCAATCCCAAATTAAGATTCTTATGTACACTGTGTTAATTAAAGGATTAGAGGATTTTGTAATGAGCTCTTCAGAGAGTGATGTTCCTGACACAGGCTCTCAAAAGAGAAAAGGAAGAAATCCTGCAAATTATAAAGTCTGTGTTGGTATCTTTTGGCACTAACAGACACTGGAAGGTTCCAAACAGTTCAACAGCTCTTCCCCGTGAGAGGTCATAGCTTCCTACCCTACGATAGGGATTTCGGGGTAGTCAAACGAAAGCTGCAAAGACAGAATAGAATCTACAGTATTCACGAAATAATCCAATACATTATTGAAAGTTCGAAGCCAGGGAAATTCATTGTTAAAAAAGTTGATTTGAGTGAAATTATAGACTACAAAAATTGGTGGAAAAATTTCTACAGGAAGACGGCAGTATCCACAGAATCCCGAAAATTACGACGGGATGAAAAGGTCCCTTTAGGCATTAGCAGCTTGTTCCACTTGGTTTTCAGCAGGGAGAAAAAAGGGTACATCCAGGCCTATACGCATATTAATGGGTTGATCCATCATACTTTCTACTTTTCTGTTAGGCCAAATCAAGAGGTTGTTCTGCCAGACAAACCTGCGTATTCAGGAAAAGTTCCTATGAATGAGACAAAGATTAAAGACATTCGAAAACTGATCCAGTATGTTCCTGTTGAATACCAAGAATTCTATAACGAAATCTTACAGTGGCCTGTAATCATTTGCAATACATGTGATCAATAACTTTTTGGCTTGTAAATTAAAGTTGAAACTATGTCAATTAAAGTTGAAATTATCATAAAAATAATTTATTATTCCAACCCTATGGTCATATTTTTTTAAAAGGGCATAAGTCCTCAAAGTTTAGAATTAAATTTAAAATCCATGGTTGTTTTAAAAAATATAAATATGAATGGGGACGTTAATGTTGAAGCATATGAACAGGAAAAAATACCAAAGTATCATATTACAAATTTTTTAAAGATGCTATCAAGTTTTTTCCTTCTCCTGTAAAATTTTGTCCTTAGGACTAATGCCCCTTTAAAAAAACCCTATTCAATTATGTTTGCTTATCAGACACATCACCACTATGATGAGAATAAACTAACATTATCATTTATGACCATGAAAGGTTATTTTGGTTACTCTCAAAAATGATGTGTTAGTATTTGATGTTCAGGTTTGGAAGATGTAAAGATCGATTTTTAACCATGATGTAGCTTTATTATGCAATTGATTGAAAATTGCTGTGCGATTGATTGGAAATTGATGTGCAATCAACTGGAAATTGTCGTGCGACCGACCGGTTGCAGACCCCTGATAAAGAGTAATGAAAATGTGACAAAAGTACAGATTGGATTTTAAAGCCAGGTTTACAGATTTATATTCTAAAAGTGATATTTTAAAATTGCCCATAAAATTTAGAAAGAATAACGTTGAGATTTTATAACCCAACTTGTAATTCATACTAACTTAAAAAAATGTTTTGATTTATTTCCTAGAGCCTCACTCAATATTACACATTTTTACATCAATAATTTTGAAATTTAAATAAAACCATGAAGAGCAACATATCTATATGTGTGAGCACCTTTAGCTAGCAGGGTGAATTAGACTGTTTTGTTTAAAACAAACTTTGAAAACACAAGACAAGTACAGATGGACATACAAAATTAAACAAACGATAGACAAACAAAGTATCAGCTAGATAGAATTGCCAGCTCAACAAACGATTAAAATTATTATGTTTAGCAACCAAACAGAAACATGACATTAAGAGTTTGCGCTATGTACCCACCTGAATGTGCTTGCTCCAATGAGACATACAAACATGCAACATAGTTTAGTTAAATAATATAGATTAAAAGTGTATCATCAACATTTGAAAAAACATTCTAAAGCTGCCATATAATAAAGTTAAGAAATCTCAACAATGGCTCATGTTTACGCATAAATCACAAAACCTAAGAAAAAATGAAAACAATATTAATTTTATCTAAGATTAAAAATATCAGGATTTATTTCAATGTGAAATAAAACTGGTAAAGTCATAATAAAACTCTTATATTTGTCAAAAGTTGTATGGAAAAGGGCATAGAGGTTATTGAATGAAAAACTTTTTAAAAATGGCTTTCATAAATTCATAGATTCTCTGAGTAGTCACACACTATCTCGGAAAAAACTCATTGAAAGGTTTTAACAGAAATGTTGGCAATAATCATTGTGAAACCATAATCCAACAGCCATGGAGAAGGATGCTGCCAAATAGTTAGCTTACTAAATAATATTAATCATGAACTGTAACCTGTGCTGTATCCAGAATTATTGTTAATTTGTAATTCATTTATATGCACAACACCCATTAGGGTTATCCCCATTTTTTTATTATGGTGTTTCTTTATTTGTGGGTTTTAAGATTAAATTTATACAAATTTCTAAGAGTTTTAAATTTCAAACTACAAATGAATCAACTCCTTTTCATTAATTATTAGATAACAAAGAATGACTAGATGATTTAATTTTGGTGTTACATGCTGTTAAACCCAATTGTTGCTATCAATGTTCTGCCAAACACCTGTTGAAAGGTACTGAGCTAAAAATGTTAAGTAAATCTTGAATTGGCATCCCTTCAGTGCTATCCCTATTTTTGTGTTTTATAATATACTAGCAGAAGTACCCGACATTGCTCTGCCAAATGCATTCTGGTGAGTACCCCGTTAGATATCATGCACCACTCATGACAGACAAACAAACAAACTCTTCAGTTTATTAATATTGATAACTAATGAGGTAGAAGATTGTCAAGTGAATGGCTGGTACTTGATATTTGTTAGAGCATTATTTTGTATTTATAAATAAAATGTTCTAATGACTAGCTTTTAAATAACAAAAGGTCTGACATTTTGTAAACTTTGTTTGAATAAATTAAATTATCAGCAAATATTAAAATTTAGTTAAAATAAATACATTATGATTATATTAAAATACTCACAAAATTATAATATACTTTATTTTAAGCTATTACTATATGGTTTTGTAAAGAAGGTAATAAAAACCAGGTTGAATCTTTTTAAATTGTGAAATTATCTTATTTATGTTGAGTTTTCAGATTAAAAAAATATGCATTTTCTGAAATTTTATATACAAAACTATAAATAAAAAATGGTTTTCATTGTTTTGTATTAAATTATTGACAAGATAATTATAAAATATAATTATGTCAATGCACTTTGCTAAATCACATTAATGTAGAAAAAAACTAATATTTTAAATTGGACTAAGCTTTTTATATCTTTTATTTAAATATTATTGCAAACATATTTGAAAATTTCAGTGACATCTAAATTTTCCCTGTTACACAACATTCCTAACCTTTTCAGGTTATTACCTTTTTATGTGTGTGTATCAAATGTGAAATAAAATATATTCAGTCAAACATAAAAACATGTGTGTGCATTATATTTATTTTTAAAATTTACACTTCAATCAAATGCTTTTGGAACCCCAACTATGAAGATTTTATTTTTGGAGATGTTAAGACAAATCACAGGAAAAAGTATTCTCAGATGTTACTCGAGGGTGATATATGAAAGTTTCCATAAAGGCATACAATAAAAAAAAACTAAATCAACCTGGTGGAAATAAGTTATATTATTAGTTAGTCCCATCTAGTTGGACAGGCTGAGATAAGAAGTAGACAATGGGGAACTGAGGTACTAAGAAAGTAAGGGCGGGGACATTGAATGTACATAGGAGAACCTTTATACAAAGAATAATGGAAAATAAAAGAAACATGAGTTTAGTTACTGGTAGTTTTAATTGTTAAATTAATCATAAACACCATAATACATAGGTACTTTCTCACTTTATTGATAGATAAATACCCTTTTATTTGATATATATTTTAATTTGGTTGGAATAATCGTTGAAAACAGCATACTGCCAATGGCATGGGCACATTTGAATTATGGTTTAGTTTAATTTCGTTGAAGATTATTTATAAATGTTGGTAGTAGTAGAGTGCAATAATATGGGGAAATAATCAAACTCTTGAAACATGCCTATTTTTGAGACATTATGAAAATATAATTATCTGTATTGCATCAGAATTTTCTTTGTATTTTGGGTAGTCACATATTATGTTGAAGTAAGGTAATATGATGTAACGTAACCAACTTTGAAAGGATAGTTAAGGGATAGTCCTGGCTGAATAATGTCCGAAATACTACAAGTTATTGGGGTGATGTGTAGACAGGGAACAATGTCAAAGATACACACTCCTTATAAGTCCACATGTTTTTGCAGTATGAAAATTAGATCCTGATGATTCTTTAATATACAAGAAGAGAATTACTTAGGTTTTATTTCAGTAGATATTTGTGACGGCAAAGAATATAAACCAAAAGGTTGATTACAACACTATTAACATAACAGAAAATATAGAGGAAGAAACTAGTATGACAGATTATCTTTCACAAAATGTCTTAATGATCATAGTCCAAACTTTTAACGTTTAGAGGGCTGGGGTTTGCATACCATTGCTCTAGTTTCTAGTAAAATGTGTTATGTGAAACAGTGTGAAAATTAGATTAATTTAGTCCCTAAGTGATATTACATGTTTGAAAAAACAAGATTATCAAACTTAAATGTGAGGAATTTTTATCTTTAACCGTGAATATATGCCAACCAATTTTAATTATTTAAGTTTGCTAATTTTGGTTTGACAATAAAAAGATCAGTGGTGTAGCATTGTGTGGCGTGTTGCTAGTGTAAGCAGAGTTATTTAATCACAGGTTGTAAAACTTATTTTATTCAAGACAAAGACAAAAAAGGTAGCGACCCCAAGAAGTAATAAGTTGAGTTTCTATACTCTATGGTCAGTTATTAAGCAGGTGGATCAAATTATAAATATAAACAGTGAATATATTTATTGCAAGAAATTCATACATCTATAATAGTAGGCCTAGTTTCATTTTTATTATTTACATACTTAATATATGCAGATAACCAAAAGAAAACCTTTAGTTTATCTTAGTTAATTATACGAATGATTATTAAAATTGTGTTTGTGTGAACCACGGACAAATATTTCTGTAATGAACTAACAGATATATTATTTAAGATAGTAGTAGTGTATTATAAATTTCAATAGTTATATAGTAAATAATTAATTTATTCATTTATTTATTATTATGTTTGTTAATTGTGGTTATAGCCACATCTAAATATCATATTATTATTATTATTATTATCACTGCGTCTTACTATCCGTTCGGGTTATACACACTTATGGTAATGTGTAATGGTAGAGTGATTGTGAGATGAAATGGAGGACCTACAGTTTAACATGAAATCCGAACCACGGTGGAGGCCTGGCATTCCCCACAGTCACAAGTTGTGCTTAATACACATCTTATCAAAGGTGAAGGGAGGGTTTGGCAATCAGATAAATCTGTGACAGGACTGAAGATTGAACCTTGGACTCCCAGCACAGAAGTCCGACACCATACCCCTAAACCGCCAGGTCACCCTAAATATCCTCTTCTTTGAATTAAAAAAATGACACCTTGGCCAAAGGTCTAGAGTTTGATTACCAAGTCCAGGTGTCATTTTTCAATTTAAAGAATATTATTCATGTTTGTTAATTTTTGCTGAAACCCCCAGAGTAATTTTTCACAAACCCTGGAGGTGTCGCGACCCACAGTTTAATCTCACTGACAATACTCCACAACACACCACTAAAAAAGCTTATTCCTTATATCTACATGTTACAAATTATCAAGGTAAATTTTTAATACCATTTTTACGTTGGTAAAAATGTATTTATATTTAATGACATTATAAAAGGTAACTTACTAGGATATTATAACATATTCTATGTAACTTATAGTTAGGCAAAATAGGAGTGTGGGATATGCAAGTTAAGGGCAGTGATTATGCTGTTTTTATAGAAAAGATTTTTTTTTTCAAAATAACTCAAATATTGCTCCAGTAGAAACCTAGAGAGTTTAATTTTCTTCACACAGTGACATCAACAATAATAATTATTGTTTAAAATCTTCTGTTAAAAGCATATCAGAATTAGATGATAAACTTTTTTAATGAAGAGAAAAAATTGCCATTACATTTCACCACACCCTTGACAAATATTCAATAACTGTCGAAGTCCCAATGCGAAAAAAATAAAATTATGTTTCTACTGGAGATTTATTTGATTTCTTTTGACCAAAAAATGTTTTGATATCAAAACAGCAAAAATACGGGACTTAACTTGTGTCCCCTACACGCCCACCTTAATAGACACGTGCTTCTTTGGTTCCCAACTGACACCAAACCAACTTATCAATTAAGGTTAAGAACCAGTAATCCAACATAAAATAACTTTATGATGGCAAATTAACTTACCCTACATTCTCTGAGCTCTTCCAGTGGACACATGATGGCGTTTGAAAACTTGCTCTATATAGTTACTCAATCAGTGTTGCAGCTTCAACAAAGACCCTAGTTAACCCCCATACATATTACCTAAATTTATGTAACAATCTTACCCATTAACAACCAATAAAGCATCAGCAAGGTTTTAATCTACTCAAGGCTTTTGGTAGGAAGGAATTTTTAGAGAGTGTAAATTTTGTTGCTGTCAACAATGATAACATTTTACTAATAATATTTCAGAGTTATTGATAATGTCTATGAAAAGTTCCAATTGCAGATTACATTACTTTAATTTTGAAATTTTTTAAGTAACTTTTATAACTGTCAAAAAAAAGTTCCTTCCTATTGAAATCAGACCGTAATGATTCTGTAATAGGGCAAGAGTTGAGTGGAGGTGACATTATACAGAAGGTTATTACAACTTAATCTAGGTAGTAGCAATGAGAAAGTTGGTTTAGAGGAAATGCACCAGTATTAACAAAACAAGAGGATGGAAAATAATGAAAATAGCAATCCCCATTGAACTTGGTTGGGATTCAAACCTAAAGCATTAAACTGCTCGGCCACCAGTGTGAATACCCGTGTTGATAATAAATGAGTAAAATAAACCAGGATACCATTATGAATCAACCCGATCTAGGCCCCAAATGATTTTAAATTAGTAATAAGTTATAAAACCTTATTATAATTGGACCAACACAGAAACAAAACTTTTTAAAGATTAATATGCAAGTCTGTGACATTGTGCAGTGTAAAAAGTTGTTAAGAGATGTCAAACTAATTTATATAGGCCTGTATTTAAGCACCCATTTCCTTCTCTTTCAGGTAAACAGGCAAAGCTAATTTCTTTCCATTTTAAAAATAAACAACTTCCCCATAAAATATCTGAATTTTCATAGTTTAATCCTAAATCAACTGCTAAAAGAATTATTGGATCATTTCGGATAAGCAGTAAAAACTAATGATTATTAATTTTAATAAAACAAGAAATATTTTCAAAAATTGATGAATTGTCATGATGGGCTCAAGAATTATTTCCCTCTTACTGCACTTAGCCTGCGTCTTTCAATTCATATTGTGTCATTCCTAAACTGCCCGAAATAAAATATGAACCATATCCTTCCTACCAACGTGAATAATTTTATACTTTGGCCCTATTGTGTAATGTATCTAAAAATAAAATGTTTTAGTAAATACATAAAATAAAATGCATGTAAATGAAATAAAAAGATTTACATTATATACAACGTTTACATACACATATTTTATTTATTTTCTGGGGCATGCCTAGCTAGTTGCTAGGTGCCATCCTTAAATTACCAAAGGCTTTTTTTTCATAATTTTTTACCGCCCTGCTTTCCCCCACGTTAAGGATTGACGGATTTTCAGTCACCCCACCATCATAACTTATGTATTTCTTTACAATTTGAAAAATTTGATTATTTAAATTTTTTGGTTAATTTTAGACATAAGGATTGGTAGTAAAGTGAATGATAATAATTATATGTCTATTAATTAGGGAAAATTAGTTATTAAAGTTGGGTTAGTCAATGAATTAAAATTAAACATTTTATAATTTCTGACAAAAAAAAATTATATTTTTTTATATTTTGTCTCATCATAAACATTGATAAAAAAACTTTAAATAGATGGATTTTGTTTGATCCCTTACTTTTTTGGTAAGAAAATACTGACGCCCTACCCCAAAAACCCCAAACAATTTAAAGATACCCTCCTAGTGATGTTACTTTTAAATGTTTTGATGTAGACAATGGGGTTTAAAGGTCAGTTTGTGTTATTTTTGTGAAATTTAGAACCCATAATTAAGGAACCAAATAAAAGGACCAGCATAAAAATGAGCAATTACTGTTAACATTTTGGAACCAAAACATCTACTAGTTACAAATAAGATTTGGGAATCTAGCTTGGCTCTAAGCCCCTTGACTAGGTTAGGTCAGGAATATAATATGTGCGATATTAAATATATCCAGGCTATTCTTGATTAAACTTTATGAAGCATGTAAAGTTACTGACCTGTGATTTCTGTCTGTTAATTTTGCAATACACTTTTTTTTTGTTATCGTTTGTGTCTATATTTTTTATTTTATTAGTTAATTATACCTAACACAAATTGTATTAGCAAAATTAGGTAAACAACCAAACATCACACAAAGTTGTTTACGCACAGTGGTAGAAGTACCTAATTTAAACTAACCCATTACAAATTTTCCAATTATAGCCTTATTTACAATGAAGCGATATCTTAAATATTCCTTATCATTTGTTAGACTTTACTAGTTGTGTCTATTTTTTTAGTTAAAGCAATGGAACATTTTTCTTTATTTTAAAAATCATAATGAACTTTAAGTATGTAGGTCTTTTACTAACTTTAATCTAGGTAGCGTAGTAGATTTTTTGATCTGGGTCAATTAATTTCACACAAACTTGGCTTGAATAAAATCTTAACACAAAAAATAATAAATAAAAGAAATCAAATTAATTAATACAGCTACAAAATATCAAAATTATAAAACAAACAGTTTTATAAATTAATTTACTAAACACATTTACTGTACGTTTTATTGTGTATACAAAACTATGAAAATAACTCAAGTGGTCCTTTTTCTTTTCTAGTGCTTTCATAATTTAAAAAATGAAAATAGTAATGCAGTTATTGGCTAAAAGCAGTGTTTAGTTTTTATAACTATGTCGACTATTTATGGTGTTAAATGTAGGCTTGGACGGAAAAAAAAATGGTGAAGGTATAGTCTGCAACAATTCAGCCTGTACCTGAATGTAGCTTTGCTTCATTGTGCTGACAGAGAAACTAGCACGATCTTTCTTGTTTCTGCTAACAGAAGGCAGCGGCACCCACCAAGGTCTCACGCTCGCCTGCGTAAACAAACAACAACAAAACAAGGAAAAACAAACAAGGGCCCAACTCAAAATGTTCAAAAAATAAATTAGAAAAATTAGGAAGAATCAAAATAATAATAATAATACAAAATAAGAATATGATGATTCTAATTATTCTCAGTTCTACTTCAATGTCGTCACTATTTGCTTACTATAAAATTCTGTTTTCTCAGAGTTTTCTAGAATACATCCCCTTTTTTTTTCAGATAATGCAGTGGCTGCGCAGCATAATATTTCAGGAGGGGATAATCCATGTGTTCAAATGTGTTTTCTAAAGTCTTCGGTTTGCTTTCTCTTTTATACTATTTAAAACTTCACAAGTTTAAATCAATAATTTTTGTCATTTTCAAGACCAAAATCAATTTTGTCCAGAATAAATAAACCATTGCTTCAATATAGTTTAAGTTAGTATACATAGTAATCTACAGTGCTCAAATATATGTCATGGTCATCGCAGAAGTTTACAAGGACCTTTTATTTGTATTTAAAATGTTTAAGACATATCTTCAAGAACTGGTGAAATAAATATATTTAGAAAATTGATCTAAATGTACCTAGTGGAGCAATATTTTATTTATTTTAGTTGAAAATATTTTAGGTATAAAAAAATGTAAAAATACTGAGCATAACTCTTGTTCACTTCCATCACACATTAAATATCTCAAATTCATTTTTCAATCTATTCAAATATGACTCAGTTACAACTGATGTTTGTAGTTAAAATCATTCATTTCCCAGCTTCGTCTTTGATATGGTATATATGTAATTGTAGAGAATTTCTTTCCTCCATATTATTCCACTTGCAACATACTGTACAATGTCTTTGTACTGTTGGCAGCATAAAGCCACAACCAAGTTGTCAATGGCTGTAATATCGATGATAACTCTTAGTAACCAATGATTTCCAGTTATCCATCACAAGCTCTGCCTTAAAATATGAGTGAAGAATGACCCTGAGCACATAACAATGGTCCCAGCTTCAATTCTTGTGTCAAGGTGTCATTTTCCAATTCATCCGAATATGACCCTTTCTTCTTGCTTGTCATGTAGAAAATGAGTGAGAAATGATAAATAGTGTAATTTGTTCTTCCTCCACAGTCCACCCTAGTAAACATTTAATCCCAGCATGAGTGAAGAGAGCGAAAAGGTTGTTTCTTTCGATGACGATCTGAGACCTGAGTGTAAATACTAAAGTATCAATACTTTTTTCACATCCCTAAGTATTGCCTACAATAACATTAAAAAGAAAGGGCCAAAAACTTTTTTTTTAATTTGTTGAAAATTACTTACTCTAAGGTATTATGAGCTCAAAAGTTCAAAAGTATATCTCATTACAACCTATCCATAATTTGAACTTGTTCTATCTAGTCCATCTCATTACAACCTATCCATATTTTGAGGTTGTCCTATCCAGTCCATTTCATTACGCCCTATTTCTATATTGAGCTAGTTATATCCAGTCCATCTCATTACCCTATTGCTTTCAGGTTCCTTCTAATGCTATCCTACCATCTGCGTCTAGGTCTTTCCACTGGTTTCTTCCCATTTGGTTTACCAGTTAATACCTTAAACGCGGTTATAGGTTCTCCATTCACGCTGCATGTTATACCCAACATAATCTATAAGATTTGATTATGATAAAAATGTCTAGTGAAAATTAAAGTTTAAGTAACTCAACAAAATGTAACTCCTCCAAACTCAATTATTTTGAACCCTTTTTGGACAACCAAATAATTGTCTTAGTCCTTTGTTTCTGAACACCTTAAATTTATTCTTGTAAGGTAAGACACTATGTTTCACAACCATGAAGAATAACGCTAATGTGCTGTGTATTCTGGATTTATATCTCTTGACAACACGCAAGATGTTAACAACTTACTGGCCGAGTAATAGCATGCATTTCCCAACCCTATCCATAATTGAAAATTACAATACAATATCAACTTTTGTATACTGACAATCTGAAGGGAAGAAAGGGAAAAAATCAAGGTTGAATATCTTAGTATGATCTAGAAGAACAAGATTCAATCTCAACCAGTTGCAATAAAGAACTATTTCTTCTGATATTTTTTCCATCCTCTTTTAAATTTCTTTTTCTGTATTTTGTATTATTTTTACACACTTTACCCTTAAAATAGAATTTTAATAAGATTTAGAGCACAAAGTTATAAAGTTAATATAAGTGTATTAAAACATGCCATGAGCTTGCTTAAAAAAATCTGATAGTTTAAGTGTACAAACATTAATTGACCCTATTCCTAGTCTTCTGTACTAAAATGTGAAGAGTATACCTCCTAATAGTTTTTTTTTCTAGAGACATAACTTTGTAAAAATGTGAGGAGCATAAAGAGGCACTATCTTCGAGTTTAATTTTTTTTAAATTTTGCATGGCATTATTTGTGGCTACAAAAACAATTAGAGACTTTGGAACCTTCTGAGAAATCATTCCAGACTAGCAATCTCCATACAACTTTCTCATAATTCAGAAAAAGCCTACATAAATAAAATATTGTTTTCCATACCATAGGCACTGACTCTAGGAGGTCTGAGTGTTTTTGCCCTCCCCCCTAATGATTGCCATGAGGGGGCTACGACCCCCTAAAATTTGAATAGTTACATTGTAATATTTTTTGCTTTCATACTTAATTTACATCTACTACGATATGAAGCCATCATTTAAAGAAGAATATATCCCTTACAGGTAATATTAATAAAGCCATGTGATACTTGACAGGGTGGAAGTACTTAAATGTGCTTGACAGTACTTAAGAGCCCCTACACGATCAGTCAGGCTGTCAGTCGTAATAGGGCCCCTACAAAATCAGTCAGACTTTCAGTCTTAAGAGTGACAGTCTGTTTGACAATATTCATCAGTATTTACAACAAGACCATACACTGTCAATCTTCGCATAATTATTTTTATCAGTCTCAGCCCCTGCACGCAACATACAACATGGATAAGAAAATAGAGTGTGCAGTCTATGTTTGCTACTGGGACTGGCGGAAATACTGGCAAGTGCGTGCACATGGTCAGTCTTACTGTCAGTCTCTCCCACCACTTGCAAAACTGATGTGATCAGAAAATTTGGATCACATCAGTATTTCCGTAAGTCCCTCCATCAGTGCATCCGCACGATCAATCAGACTGTCAGTATTAATTATTACTTTATTAATACTGACAGTCTGACTGATCATGTAGGGGCCAGGAAGGGGTTTCTAGGGTGGTCTTCTGGTAGCGCCATAGGTTAAGTCACCCCTTACTAGATTTATATTTTACTTCAATTTTATTCCAATATGTGAATATATTCCTTGTGAATGTAAAGATTTAAACTTAATTGAATAATAATAAAAAAAAAGTATGTTAATGTGCAAACCATATTAATGGATTTTCCATTAACCTTTGAGGAGAATAATACACTTTGATCAGGATTTTAAGTTTTTATTGTAACTTTTGTTATAGATTAAATTTTTAAAATACAAACTTTATAAGATCCTGAGAAACATGTTCATAATACCAGATGAGTACAAATTACATATAAAAAAATATTCTATTATGAATATGTTTCTGTAATAAAACTTTTGTTACTGCAGAATGTTATAGGTGACATTAACTTATTTTGTTAGCTTATATTATTTTTAAATTCAATAAAAAACTTTTAAATATAGACCAAATGTATTTCTCCCTCATGATACTGAAAATGTAATATTTTTTTACATGAAATTAAAACAATTGGGCCCAGCCACTCCAATCATTTATATTTACACGTGTCTATGTCCCAGACAGCCCAGATGTGAGAAGTATAGTGATAACATTTTTAAATAAATTTAACAAATTTAAAATTTAATTTGGAGAAGAATGATTTTTTTACATGTAATAGATCTAAAATAAAAATACATCAATACTGTTTACTGTTTAATTTAGTATCTCATTAGGATGACCTAGTGGTCTAGGGGTAAGGTGTCGGACTTCTGTGTAGGGGTCCGGGGTTCAATCCTCGGTCCCGGCACAGATTTGTGATTATCAAACCCTTCCTTCACCTCTGACAAGACATCTTGTGAATGTGGGGAATGCCAGGCCTCCACCGTTGTTCGGATCCCACGTAAAACTGTAGTTCCTTCATTTCATCTCACAATCACCCTAACATTACACATTAGCGTAAGAGCATATAACCCAAACGGGTAGTAAGACACGGTGTTAATAATAATAATAGTATCTCATGAATTTTTTGATTACCTTTGTTGATAGGGTTGTGTCAATAAATTCATGTCATGGGGGAACAAAATAATAAAAACCCAATTTTGATCTGAGTGACAGCCGAAACTAATAGTCATTAGAAATTGTGAAAAAATATTTCATAAATGCCAAATACTAAGTGGGTTTATAACATTCTTGGGTGGAGATTAATAGGGATGTGTCCATTCCTGCAAATACCAAACTCGTGTACTACTAAAATTGTTGCCAATATTTAACCTAGTGCAACATCTGATTGGCAATATCTCAGCTACCAAGGCAAACCACATAAGGATGAAAGCTTTTGGGAGCAGGTTATAGGTGGAACCATCGTGTTCTTCAACAATTCTGGCTAGTTAAGACCTGCGAAATTTTGCACTTTAAATATAGCCCAGCGTAATTGATGATTAGAAGTTTAACTGTATCAATAATAGTTTCCCCTATGAGGGTGGGCCTCGTTTATTCAAATAAGGATGTGAGAGTATCCCCCATAACCCCCTGTTTGAGACTAGTTGTCTGGGATTTAGTTTGTTAGTGGCTCTGTTGTTGTTGGTGTTGGTGATTTTAGTGGTGTTATTAGTAGTGGTAGTGGTGGTGGTGGTGGTGGTGGTGGTGGTGGTACTCCAATGCTACTAGATGAGAGAGGTATTGTATTACATCATGAATCTTGCACTAGCTAAGTGGTTTATTTTGTAAAGGTAGTAATTATTTGGTTAATTCCGCTTTGAATGTAATTTTTTTTAGCACCATGTTTTACTACCCATTCAGGTTATATGCCTATGTACTAATTACACTAATGATTAGGAATTAGTAAGGTTTAATTGAGCAGAAGTGCACCCACATTGATGTGGAGGGGGAGAGGAAAACCATTTAGGGGAAAACCACCCTCAGTGCACCCGACCGGGATTGAACCCCAATCTCACAGTCTTAAACAATCTAGCCTAAGATGATAATAGCACCGAAGTGGATCTAAATATAATTAATTAATTTCATAAATTTATTCTCTTTATTGTTTATGAAGGGCCTAAAGATTTAACAACCAAAATATTATTTGTCTGTGGAACCTAGCACTAAACAATTATTTTTAAATTAGATTTTCAATATTTTTACTTTAACTTAACTAAATATTGTACATTTATAAAGATTGAGAATTTGAATTTGGATTCAAGATTCAAAAGAAAATTTAAGAGTCAGATTTGAGATATATAGGAATTCACTCATATCTCCAAATTTCTATTCTCAATCTTTAAAAATGTATTATATATGGTATATTTAAAAGTTCAGGGTGCGGTCTTTCACTTAATTTATTTGATAAAGGGCTGAACTAGTTTGACTACATTATTTAGAAAATATAGTTACTTTTATAATGGATTTAGAAAACTTAACTAGTTGACTAAGGGTCAGTTTCATAGTAAGACCTAGTGCACCTCAAGTGAGGCTCGTAACCAAATGCAAGACGACAACACTCATCTAGACTCAAACGGAGTGGAAAACCAATTTAAAAATGTGTTACAAAATTATAAAGGACACTAGTAGAATTTTATAATTTTAGAATTGTCCTATTCATTGTAAAAATAGTTACATCTTACTAACTTGCTACTAGAACCAAACTGTAACTTATCCAGACCTGTTTGTTTTATTTCATAAGTTGTGAAAAAATAAATTAAGCAATTAGATTTGTTAGTTACGGTTATAACTGCATCCAAATATCATAATATTTAAAGTGAAAGGTCCCAGGTTTGATTCTCGTGTCCAGGTGTCATTTTTTATTTGAAGAATATAAGTTGTGTAGATTTTAACTACTGTAATTAGTATCTTATGTTGAAAATGTTGGATTTGTTGAACATGTTTTTTTTTGCCTTGAGCTATTACTTTTTAATGTCTGTCAATCTTATCTAATTTAAATTAATTTATCTACCCAGGAATGTAGCTTATGTACCTTTTATTAAGAGATTCAGCTCATCTAATCATAATTAAAATTATATAAATATTTGTTTTTAAGTAATTATACTTAGTATTTTTAATGTATATCATCTATAGTGATTTATTATTTATATGTTATTGTGATTAAGTACTATTGGAGTTGTAACAATGAAAAAATAATTATTATAATAATTATTCCAGTTCCGGGTTGGAAAATTGTAGCTTATCTTAACAAAGGAGGACTTCAGAAATGCTTTGCTTGCAGAATGCTAGTTTTAAAATACCCCTTATTTTCATGTTTGTTTACCTCTCCGAAGCTGCAACACAAACTAAACATAAAAAAATAACAGAAATCTTCAGTTAAACATGAAGCTAGAATAATTTACACACGTTTATGAAGATTATATAGTTTATTAGCCTGGTGATAACGCAACCTTGGCCCAGGGCTCTCCTAGGTTTGAATCAGCTGTTTGATCACAATGTCTTGAGAATGGCGGACAGTGAACCCACAAGGAAACACATTGTCTAACAATATAAATTAACAAGAAACAAATACGCAATTTCAAGATAATCAACTTACCTCCAATTTATTTTTGCTGGTATGTATCATCTTCATCAAACAGGATGCTATTTTTCAAATTCGAAATATTTAAAGTAAAGGTCATACAGGAATTGAAATAGTAGATAGAAAATTTTACGAACTTAACTTTCTAAGCGTGTCTCTGATTGGATGTTAGAAATATTGTTATTCCAGAATTCAAAATGCACTTTTAAATGTTTCACATTATTTGCCAACATGGTTTGACAAACTCCGCACTTATATACGTAAAAAAAACAACCAAATAATGTGTGTTGAAGATTAAATTTTTCGTCTGGCTCTTCAGGATGAACCGTAGTGACAGATCGAGAATGACAGCATGAGTGTCAACCAATCACATTACTGCTGGCACGTTATTGACACGGGATAGGTTGCTGTGATCAAAACAAAAACAAATCCCTTCCCCATTTCCTTTATTTTGATGACGTCACACAATAAGGACGTGATGGTATTAGTGTTGTTCGCGTCGACATTTGGAAAGGTTCTACACCTGTCATGAGTACAGCAAGGAGTAAGATATGAACAGTTGGAACAAGTTGTTATTTCTGAGGCGACGCGAAAAAGTTAAATTATTATTATTATTATTATTATCAGCACCGCGTCTTACTACCCGTTCGGGTTATACGCACTTACGCTAATGTGTAATGGTAGGGTGATTGTGAGATGAAATGGAGGACCTACAGTTTAACGTGGAATCCGAACCACGGTGGAGGCCTGGCATTCCCCACATTCACAAGATGTCTTGTCAGAGGTGAAGGAAGGGTTTGGTAATCAGATAGATCTGTGCGAAAAAGTTAAACACAACTCAATAATTAACATAATAGTTTTTTTGGGGTATCAAATAATTAAGTAAAATTTTGCATAATTAGTTTATTTTTATTGACCTTTTAATTACCTTTTAAAAATCTATGTACTTACAGTCATGTTGTATTTGTATAATATTTGCCGAATAGTAAGAATCTTATCCGTTAATGATCTATTTCATTAAACTCCACTCTGATGATCCCCATCTCTTTCTTCTGCATATCGTCAATATAATTAAAATTACATTAGATAGATTGTGTAGCATATTGGTAATAGTAAGAAACCTCTATAGTTATTAGACTCTGTTTTATCTCATTTTTTGAAAATGGGTATTATAATACCTTTCATCCAATTGTGTGGTAATGTCATCATGGTTCTATATGGAACATAGCAGCTCATGAATTTATATTACTAACATTCCCTAGCTACCTTGTTTACTTACTCTATGATGCTAGGAACTAAAAAGTTAATTACCGCCATTACAAAAGTACCTACGCCACCTATTCGTATATTGAGCTATTTATTTTCATCCTACCTCATTACACTATCTCTTCCAGGTTAATTCTATTGTTATCCTCCCATCTGCGTCTTTCCAATGGTCTCTTCCTATTGGGTTTGCAAGTCAGCACACTGGATAAGTTTTTAGAAACTTTCATTCACGCTACATGTTCTCTCCATCTTAATCTACGTGACTTGATTATCCTAACAATATCTTGTAATGAGTATAAGGTATGCATCTCATCATTAGGTAACCTCTTCCACTCCCAAGTAGCTTGATCCGCTTTTTGACCAAACATCTTTCTAGGCACCTTGTTTTTGAACACCTTAAATTTATTTTAGTCATTTAAGGTAAGCTACCACGTTTCACACCCTACAGAACAACCGGCAGAGTAATTGTTTTGTGTATGCTGAATTTTAAATTCCTGGACAGTAGATTAGACGTCAATAACTTATTGACCAAGTAGTAGCGAGGATTTCCCGTTTATTTTCATAATTTCCAAACAAATGTTGTTATTGCTAGTTAAAATGGTTCCTAAATATTGAAACTCATTAACCCTATCAAATTATATGTTGTTCGAAATAATATCTAAATTATCGTTCCTAAGCTCTGTTCTTTGTGCGATCATGAACTTAATATTTTCAGAGTTCACTTTTAAAACTATTTCCTCACTAGTATCCAATTAAATGTAAACATTTCTTGCAACAGCTTCCTTACTATTGTCCAATCAAACTAAATCATCCATGGATCCTAATAACTGCATAGTATCGTTTAGTATCAACACTTCCCTAGTCTTTGACATTATACTCTAATAGCATACTATAAGGTACTAATTGGAAAAGTGCATTTCCTTGTTTAAACCCATTATGTATTTCAAAAGTACCTATCTTAGAAGTGACATACAGCCCGTACCCTGCACGCGTATCAATTAAACATACCTCAATAGCTCGACAAATTTTTTTATACCCCAAACTTATTTAAAACTTATTATAATATATTTATTTTAACTGAATCGTAAGTATCTTAAAAAATTTCTTGTGCATCAATTGATGAACCATTATGTTGTATTCTCACTTTTTTCTTAATATTTGTCGAGTAGTCAAAATATGTATTATTAGTACCATAGTTATAGTTTAATCTATTCCTATACATTTTACAAACCATACGCTCATCTCCATCTGTATCACTAAAAGTATGTAATAGTTTGTTTGTCATGCGCATTGCAGGATATCTATAGCCCCCGTGCACAAACATGTGCACCTCAAACCAAAGAAAAGCATTGGATGGGGTAACGCTGGTTACTTCTGCTAGTAAAGTATAAATAGTGGTCCTAACTGGTAGAAAAAATATACTACTAATGGTTTGGTTTATTTTGATAACGACTCACATTGTTAATATTTAAAATTGAATCATTCGTGTTGCCGCCACAATGGTAATTGAAAAAAAGACAATAATAGGGCAAATGCGACTTTATTGTGATTGGTATATCTAAGACCCTGGATTGGTGGCATCGATTACAATATTTTAAGAATTCATGAAAAACATTATGTATTGTAGTAAGGAAACGATCTATATTATAAACGTAAAATTCAATATAAAAAAAAGGATTAGTTGACAATTCCAAACTTCAACTAATCCTTTTTTATATATTGAATTCTACGTTTATATTAATTTTAAGAATTCCAAATTTATGAGTAGTAAGTTTCTTTTTTAAAACAACTTGGAGAATATCTTTATTTTTCATGGTAGAATTTTGAATTTTGAACCCCTTATCATTTGTATATCTGGGAAAAATATTTGGTGATGTGGTCACTGGTCAAAGATAATTCATATAAGATAAGTATTATAGGTTAATTGTAAATACTAAACATGTTAGTCAATTAAACACTATTTATTATGACACTTTAAAAATAGTTTTAAACATTCTTTTTTTGAAAAAATAAATATTAATCTAGGGTCAATTTAAATATAATGAATATAAGAATATACATTTAATGTACAAATAGTTCAATATTGTTTTAGTCAGCTTTCAAACAGAAATAAGTACCGTAAATTGCAAATGACAAATTATCTTTGTAAAGTAAGTTCATACTGATACTACTTCTTTTATACTTAAAATACATGGTACATTTTGATAACAAATAAGAGGAGTGATCACAAACGTCAAACATTAATATATATTTTTTTATATCAAAGTAGCATACTGTAGGGAATTCCGCTAAGTTAGTGTCTTAGGGTGTCGTATTTAAATTATTTATTCTATAATAGTATCATTGCAATAAGTTGTTGAAATCTCGCTTGTTTTCAAGGAATGTCAAAATTAAATTTTTCTTGCACCCATAGGCTTACATTAAAGATTATGACGTTTCCTTTTATAAGAAAACAAACGTGATGAAAATTCCAAATCACTAAATTCTTAGAAAAAACTCCTTGTTGGTGTTTTTAATCACGGGTAAAATGTGTAATTAATATACTTGTTTATTGACATATGGGGTGACCTGGTGGTCTAGGGGTAAGGTGTCGGACTTCTCTGCTGATGGTCCAGGGCTCAATCCTCGGCTCCGGCACAGATTTATCTGATTGCCAAACCCTTCCTTCACCTCTGACAAGACGTGTATTAATCACAACTTGTGATGCCAGGCCTCCACCGTGGTTCGGATTCCACGTTAAACTGTAGGTCCTCCATTTCATCTCACAATCACCCTACCATTACACATTAGCATAAGTGCGTATAACCCGAATTAATATTTTGCATCAAAAATATTATCACACCAATATATTTCCTACGCAGTTGAGATCTTTGGCGATCTGCTCATATGCAGCACATCTTTGAGAAGTGTGATGATCTGCTTCCTGGTTCTTTCGTTGGAAGAGGTTCAAAGTTTTTTTTTTAAATAAAGATAATCATGAAAACATTAGTTACTGTAATAATTTACAAAATTTAGATTTATTACTTAAAAAATGAAAATGGTACTCGGTGCTTGTAAAGCTTAGTGTGTATTAATAAATATTTAAAATCACCATTGGTGTCTTAATTGTTCTACTAAAGTTTTGTTAACACAAGTAACATATCTTTCCGCACAATGCTACAACATATAATGCCGAAACGTTACCTGATCACTTAGGTGAGTCTTAGAATGTTTTTTTAGAGTTTGAAATTTTTTGACAAGGTTTGTTTTATTATAGTTGGAAACTTCAGAATCGTTTTGTGTGTATAGATGCTAGAAAACATTAGCCTGTATTTCTAATAATTTTCTGAAAAAAAAAAACAACTCGCCCTTGCTTCATACTATCCCCTTTGTTTCTTAACTTACATGACAAAGCCAATTTAGGGTGTTCGAAAACAAGGTGCTTAGGAAAACATTTCCTCCAAAATGGGATGAAGCTACAGTGGAGTGGAGGAAGTTATGTAATGATGAGTTACATACCGTTTACTCATCACTAGACATTTTTAAGACTTGTAGACTATATTGGGCAGGACATGCAGCATGAATGGGAGATTATAGAACCGTGTTCAGCGTACCGACTAGAAGATCCATTGGGAAGACCTAGATGCAGATGCGAGGATAACATTAGAATCGATCTGAAAGAAATAGGGGACTGGATAGAACTAGCTCAGGCTATAGATAGGGTGTAAGAGGTGGGCTGGATAGAACCAACTATATAGGGATAAGTGGCATACTTTTGTAAGTGTGACAATTAACTTTTGAGTTCCTAATGCCATATTAGAGTAAGTAAGTAAACACAAACCTTGTTATTACTAGGTGTTTTTGTCTTTCAACAGGTCCAGTGCCTTGTGTAAACTGAGTCTTCTAGTATGTCCTATTAGCAGCTTTCTTTTTTATATCTTGAAACTTCGTCTTTTTTTTATGGTCTTAGGTCATAAAACAGTTGCATTCATGTTTTTTCCTGGTTCTCGTCTCCCTTCCATCTTGCTTACTACATCACTTGCACTTATGTTAAATGTTAATTGGAAAATAATAGAATCTATATTCTTATTAATTTTACTTTGGTAATATATATATATTATAATCTCATCTTATTTTGAACTTAAATGATTGAGGGGATTTCACCTATATACCTTGCTTAGTTTTATATTTACATTACTTCAATTATTTGTTCCAGAAATACACCCTAAACTGAAACAAATGTTTATAAAAAATGGGAACGGCTTTGAGTCAAAACACTGATCTTGCAACAAATAACTATTTGGAACGATTTACAAGGAAGGATCCAATATCATCCAATGACCCATTTTGGAATAGATTCCTCTCTTTTTCGTTCACACCACCATCCAATATGTAAGTATCATAATTGATAACCAAAATGAATAATGATACAAAATAAGATTAAATTGCTTATGGTAGATGCTTTAAATTCCCAATTATCCTGCCAATATAAAATTAAATGATTATTCCACATTCTAATTTAATTTATAGTTGAAGCGTTTAAAACAAATTATACCTATTTCAATTTTGAGGCATTGGGCTCACATAATGTTATACTTGTAAGCTAGTGCAGGAAAGAGCTATAGGAACATATGAGAAAGACAAACAAAATAAGGTTTTCATAATTAAATAGGAACACAGTTTTTACACTTTGTACTGCTTCCAAAGGACAAAGAACAGTGACGTAGTCGTAAATTGAGCATACCGGATTGCAAGGCTGTAGCCACCTCAAAGTTGAAGGTGTGGTTTGAGGGTGAAAAAATCTCACAAACATAAATGCCTCTAGAAGATATTTGTAGCATTTTTATGAGTAACAGTTACTAAGGCAGAAAATTACTTATTACACTTCCCCTTAAACTCCAAGAATTCTCATGGAGTACAGTAAATTTCATCAGACTTTATTGATTCATAGTATGAAAAAAAGTTTTAACATAATATTAATATCAAATCAATTATTTAACTCAGAACTGCATAGTAAAAACCTTTACTAAAAAAATTATTTTGAATATATATAACACAAGACAATTTTAATACTCAGCTTGGCATAGTAAAATTTAATATTTTTCCACTAAAAGCATTGACGGAATGTCATTCTCGCTCCACTACACCACTGACAAAGAAAAGAAAAGTCCACAACTTAGGTTTTATTTTAGAATAACTCTTTTTAGGAAGACGTTTGAAGGGTGTAGTACAACATTTTAAAAGATAATTAACCAAATAAATATTTTACTAGAAAGCTCACTTTTCCATAATTTATATTTAATATATTTGACACTCCTGCTCTCCATGATTTAGGACCAATAATTCCAAAATGGGAAGATAATAAAAATATAATTGTTTATCTTATTCATAGGCAAGGTAAGTGAGATTAACTTACCGATACTACAAATACCTTTAGGTATTGTTGATTTGAGAAGTTTGTCTCTGTACCTTTGACACATCATCCTTAGTAAATTTTACAAAAAAGTAGTGACTACGGTCTAATAAATTGAGATTAATGGCTGGAGGGTTTGTTCTACCAACCACATAACACCCTCTATCTGCAACAGTTTGCACTATCTTCACCAACAGATGGTGGCCTGTTGGTCAGTTTGGCTCCATATCTACTCACTCAGTATATATATTACCATTCGAACACATTATTCAAATTACAAAACTTAAGCATAATATTGATTAAAAATAATTCTACTATTACTATCTTGTTAAGTCAAGCCTCACATACATGATTGTTGTAAACAAAAACTTACATCAGGAAAACTCCAACTTTTCTCATTAAAAGACTCTTAGAAGAAAAGTAAGCATTTATACAGATTACCTGCAATGGCTGTATAGTCTAAGGTGTCATTCTTGCAATAGAATAAACTGCCAATGACAGGAAGATCAGAGTTTGAATTAAGGTTGTGTGTACTGGTGTTGCTTTTCTTAAATGGTTCTTCATTCTCCCTTCATGCACATATGGGTACACCTCCTCTAAATATCGCCTAACCTTATTAATGCTTTTTTTTAAGCAAGTCACTAAAAGTCACATTTTTCCTTGTTTTTTTTTTCTCATTAGTTGAAGCTCCAATTTAAAATTTATTAATTTTATTATAAGCTCAGATTTTATTGTAGTTTTATTTTACTGTTGAGGCCCTATAAAGCACAGCTGAGGTTCTAGAATAACCCAGCATGTTGCAGTGATATCTCTTATAGGTTGGTGGGTGCAAGGAACACAGTTACCAATCACTAAAGCCCCCGGTATTTTTAAAAATTTTGGATGACCTAATTATTTTATAACATTCTATATGGGCTCTACAAAAGCAGATCCCAACCATATCAAAGCTTAAGCAGATACAAGAAGTGATATAGTTTATTCAAGTGTCATTAGCCAGGAAGGCTATGACACATTTTGTAAGCCCAAAATTTAGGTGGTTTAAATGTTCACAATTTTTTTTTGTCTTAAGTGTCTTTAAGAGGATGAAGTTGATATTTTACCAATGCAAGAATGCAACTACTTTGACAGTTGCAATCAATGCGTCAGCTGGTCATGATTGGGTTGTGGAAAATCACAACAAAATGTTGCAAATAATATCTATACTAAAAAAAATGAATAAATTACACATGTTTATTTCATACCCATTTTGTGTGTGTGTGTGTGTGTGTGTGTGTGTGTGTGTGCCCATCATTTCAACTGTGTGGGGAAAAAAATCGTTTAATTCTTGAAAATACACAGAAGACACAATTGGGCACCTTTTTTGAGATTTTGGTCAATATTTAAACTATTTTTAAGGCTATGAGGTCTGTAATTACTCCTTATGCATATAGCCCAAATTAATATATATATATATATATTCTTCTCTAGGTTGGAACAAAAAGCACTGGATGAGAGGATCGAAGGACTATGTCGGCAGCTTATGGTCAACAATTTGCAGTCAGGAAACTTTGGATCACTACTTCATGTTTTCCTCACACGAGCTTCTGAATTACTGGCATCTGCACAAACTGACAAGTTAGCACTATTAATTTTTTTCAAAATAATTACTTAATTATTCTAAAAAATGGTCTGCACAAATGTTATCCCTGTTAAAAACTATTAGACCAATAAATTTAAAGTTAAATTACAAAATTTATTACAACTCTGATAAATATGTCTTTGTAATTTTATAAAAATAATGTAATTTTTACTAAATACTTTGAATAAAGATAATTATTAATTTTGATATATTTGATATGTCAACAATAATCTCTGTGGCTGACCCCACCAGAGTTATTTTGTGGGTGTTTACAATACTCTTGTCACTACTGGCCTCGTTCATGCACACGTTGTGCCTTCATCACACTCACAACGCATGTTATCTACTCTTGCACTTAAAGTGCACTTGTTTAGAAATATAAAATTCTTGTAATAGAGGACATTGATACAAAATGTATAACATGACCAATGCAGAACATGAATTAATACATTAATTAAGGTTTAATATCTTTTTGGACTATGGTTATCTTGAAAATGTGTGCAACTGGTTTATTGGATTATGAACAAAAATCCCAACTCAACTTGAATAAAATATGTTAGTAGCATAAAATTATTATGAACTCAACAATGAAGATACACAACATAAAAAAACAAATATGGTATGCTTACAAAAAAGACTACCATCAATGGCACAGAAAACTTGGTGCTTATATATAAATGAATATTAATGTTGAAGGTCTTTACTAAAAGAAATGACACCTGCTTCAGTGGCAGCATGATCTTTTGAGCTACTATGGCAGTAGGCTAGACTGCCGATGACTGGGAGATCGAGGTTCAATCTTGGTTTGGGTGTACTAAGGGTAGTTTTTACAAACTGGTTTTCCACTCTCCCTCCACGCAAATGTGGGCATAATACCTCTGCATATAAACTTCTTGATCCCTAAGACCATTAGTGTATGGTAATTAGTATATAAGTGTATAACCTGAACAAGTAGTAAGACACGGTGCTAAAAAACCCAGACTGTGAATGTGCTAAATTCGTTAATTTGTAAAATATTAAATAACCAACGAATGTATTGAGTCACCAAAAGCAATGGTTTATTTAACAAATAATAGGATTTGCATAAATCTAGTGATTTTATAACTTTTCCAAAGCAGTTTGGTGAACGTATGAAACATGAACTGTACTATCTACATTTACTGGTGATTTT
Organism: Timema shepardi; assembly: GCA_902151425.1. Taxonomy (NCBI): domain Eukaryota; kingdom Metazoa; phylum Arthropoda; class Insecta; order Phasmatodea; family Timematidae; genus Timema; species Timema shepardi. Next base: position 54,847 of record CABFVX010001637.1, on the reverse strand, counting down.
ATCAAATATATAGGGTACATGGATGGAATTACAGAATATAAATCCAAAATAACCTAGCCTAGTTAACCTAAACTAAAATAAACTCTTCTAAGCTTTTTTAAACTAACCTAACCAAACCTAATTTTGATGTGACTTATTTACATCCACCAGTGGTTGATAGTGATTTTGTCAAATGTTCAGCAAGTATGTGAAATAGTAAATACATTTTTTTACATTCCTCAACTGAACCAGCGGCTTTATAAAATTACCGGTGACTGTACCAACTAATCAGATTCAGCACATTCACAGTAGCATATATATTATTTATATGATTGATAATCATATGAATTGTATTTTAATGTACGGCCTACACTGCATTTACTTTGAAAGACAGCAAACTTATCTTGACAGGCTACACTATGGACATTTAAGATAGCAGATCTAAAATAGGGAGAGCCATAGTGTAGTCAGTCGAGGGAAGACTGCTACCTTTCTTTTGAGGGCCCTTCACATCTTAGGGGATTATTTTTACTGTTTCACTTTGTGCTCACAAATATTTCTACTAATTTTGGCATAATGTGCCGTTTTGCTCCATATGATAAATGTATCCAAGTTAAAACGATTAATGTGAGTTAAGTTTACTTTGTGGGGTCCTCTCTTTGTATTATGGGAACTCAAATCCATTGTAAAAATGAGGCGGGGGTGGGAAATAGTTTCAGCACAAATTATTTATAATTTTTGCCAGATAAATAATCATACAAATATAACCTTTAGTACATCCATTGTTGTAAGGGTGGTATTTGACAGTGGCAGAAAGTTATTTATTGCAAACATTGACTGAAAGTTACTAATTTTACTCTATTTGGTAATAATTATTATTTGCTAATTAATACTATATTATCAATAAAAAGTGTTCTCAAACAAGTCTATTAATATTTACTTAGGACTACTGAATATTTGGTATTTTCATAACTTATTGAAAGAACAAAATATATAAATAAAACTTTTGTTTTTTGTGTTGTGGTTGTGATATCAAGAGATATTATAGTGTATAATTAATAAATTAATAAGTATTATATCCACACTTGTATCTTTTTATAACTGGCCACCAAAATTTAAAAAAAAATATTTTTAAAAAATAAATAGTTTGTGTGAATGTCCTGACTCCTAAAAGTAGCAACAAATAAACATTATTGCCGACTAGATAATATGTTTGGCGAATTAATATAATATTTTAGTTTTTCTAGCTGTCGAATACCACCTCTCCTACTGTCTATACAGATGTATTATCTTTAAATCTTTTAAAATAATCTATTCACTTCTATTCAGTTTCTAAATCTTTGTTATGTATTAGTATTTAGTGTTGAATCCAACTGATATGCTTTACAAACAGAATCCCGCTGGTTTCTTTCAGCAATATGTTCAGCTGGCAGACTTACAATGCTCTGTTCATCTTACGCTGCCTGACAAAATATTTTGTCGAGAATCTTAAGGAGGAAGATTTGGTGCGACAGTTTGAAGCTCGACCTAAACACACAGATGGTGAGTCAGCCATTGTATCAGCTCACTCTTTTGGGCCCTAAAATGTTTTTTCTTTAATTATTTATACCATACTTATAAAATAAATATATAAAGCTCTACTTTTTAATTTTTGCAATGTATACATGTATGTAATAAACACTTAAATGGTTGATTTGATATGTAGGCCCTATTTTGTGTTTATATTGCTATCATTTGGCATTAATTTGATTACTATGCAATTATAAGAATATTGCTTTGATTACTATATGTCTTTGTTGATTTAATTAACTAGTATGTAAATATTTATTTTATATATTTGTATATAAGAATTTGGATACATTTAATTAAATAGTATGTAAGATAATTACTGACATTGCAACAAAATAGATCCTAGCTATCCCATAATTGGTTTTTCCTCTTATTCCTTTCTCCATTCTTGTTCAACAGGTAGCTTAGGTCATATATATGCATGTGATGCATGTGAGGGATTGTATTTTAGAGGAAAGGCCACCGTAGTTTGGATTCAATTTGTTAGACCCAAGTAGTATATAAATTAAGGCTTTCAGACTAAAACTGCATATTTTTAAATACAGGGCTGGTGGTCTGTAATAGAGTCCCAGTCTAATTTAGTGACTGAGTGAAGCCTTGTGTCCAGGTGTGACAAGTGTTTATGGAATTTTTGTTTGGAGCAGATGCGGTGTGTTGTATGTGTGAACTAGTGAGTCAGGGACCAGTGTCGTAGATACATTAATGATATAGGTGACATAGATGAAGATCTGATGACTTATGACCTCTTTGTGATCTGTGTCAAAACTGGAATATTATTTCAAGGTGGCCACATATGCAAAATGGGAAAAACCTGGAATAATCAGGAAATTTGATAAAAATTCAAAGAAAAGTGAGGGAATTTGATCACGAAACAAAGAAAATTATGCATTCTATACATTGAATTCAAATAAGAGAAAGAAAAACATTTGTCAACTATTTATTTATAGGTTGTCATGAAAATGTATGTACAAACACGTTGAACTGTGTGAAATAAGACCTGCTCACAGCTGAGGCTGAAAATGGTCCTCTCCAATGCATTTTCCACTAGACCCTTTAAATTTTGGAATATTTTTATTTTGTATGGAGCCTCTAGTGAGCAAATCACCCTGTATTTTAAAATAATTGTTCTGTAATTGTATTAGGATACAATACTATACAGTTACCGTGTATAAACGGGTAGAACAAGACCAAGAAAAAAATAATTAATTTTTGTCTGGAAAATCTGGAAAAGTCAGGGAATTTTAAAAGTGAGTTCCTGTGGCCACCTTGCATTTGTGACCATTACATAATCTATTGATGAATAATTTAATATTTTTCATTCATTTGATTGTTTTAAAGTGTAATTAATTAGTCTTGTTTTCATTTATTACAATTGCTGGACCAAAAATATATTAAAGATGTGAAAAAGATTTTTTTTTATTCTGATTTTTAAATAATATATAATGTTGCTTTTTAGGGATTTAGAACAACATAATTTTTGGATAATCATAAAAAAAGTGGCTAGATCATTAATTTACCACTTAACTAAATGTGGATCTATATTTTACAAAAAATGCAATAATATTTAGTTGGCTACAATTTTTTTTAATTAGTTCAAAAATGACACCTGGACATGAAAATAAAACTCAAGACCTTAAACTTAGTACACCAATGTTCTACCACTGAGCTATCAAGGCGTTATCCCATACTCAGAATTATTCTTCACTCATAGTTTAAGGTTAATTCTGTGATGGACAGGTTCTGAGTCGCAGAGGGCTGTATTATCTGTTAGCTCGTGATACAATTGTTCCCTCATTTGCAGCTGACAATGGTTACACGTACATCACAGACTCAGCCATAAACTATGAGTGAAGAATGACAGTGGGCACAGGATGAATCCTGTATAGCTCAGTGGTGGAGTATTGTCACGCTATGCCAAAGGTCCTGGTTTTGATTCTTGTGTCCAGGTGTCATATTTTTTTAACTAATTCAAATTAATTGAAGTGTGGCTCCTTCCATACAGACAGTGTCATATTCACAATGATTTGCAGCCTGTGTGCTTGTATTTATAATTTGTTATAGTAATTTAGGAATTAATTCAAACTAAATCCAAATTTTAAAAAAATAGGCCAATATTCGGAAGAAAACACACTTATACTTTCCATATTTTTTAAATGTCAGATCTAGGATTTGTAGGTAAAATAAGGATTCAAATCAAAATAAAAGTGTTTTCAGACCATCGCTAATGTTGACAAATTTTGATCTTAAGTGAGGATGCTATAACCAAGTTCACAAGTACCAGTTTCTATGTTGTATGGACAGACTGCTCGGCTCAAGAGCGACGTCTTATAAACCTGTTACCCACCTCGGGGGCGTAGTTGACTAATGCGCTGGATTCGTGTTGAGCTAGACTGCCGAGTATGGGGAGAAAAAAGTTTAAATCTTGGTCAGGTGAACTGAGGGTGGTTTTTCCTAAATGGTTTTCCAATCCACCCACATGCAAATGCACTAGCTTAATCGGTACTTAAGTGTATAAACCGAACAGGTAGTAAGATGTGGTGCTAAATAATTAATAACATAAATAAAAACCCTTATAATATACAGAACATACTTTGATAGAACAGTAATTAGATTAATTAGTACAACATCTTTAGTCATATAGAACAATATAAGTACAACTTCTTATCAAATAGAGCGATATAAATTAAGAATCATAACAATAGAATGATTTGTTCAAAGAGAAAACTGTTATTTCAAGAAATTAATCAATTAAACCATGCATAATAACATTCCTAAAAATCATCATAGAGATTGTTAAAGATCAAACATTAAACAGGTAAAGATGCAAACCAATGTTAAGCAGCAGCAGAAAAAGGATTAAATAAAAAATTTAAAATGGCAAACTGACTAGATTATAGCATTTAATACTACAACTAAAAATTAAGAATGGAACTATCAATTGAATAATCAATTATATTATAAACAGCCTAAAATGTTGACAAAGGATATTTAATAAGATGATTGATAGAAAGCTAAATAATTAACTTGATTATTATTTGTGAAACTTCCATAAATAAAATACAACTGACAACATGAAACATCTTAAAATGAAGTTGAGATATAACAAGCTACATAATTTCACAAATTATATATGAATGTATGGATTAATGTAAAAACTTGATGTTTGAGTCATGTGGTTTAAACTATGCTATTATTGGTTTAAACTATGCTAGTATTAACTATCGAGACAATATTAATTAGAGAATTACTGTGGATAACAGATGTCATCCAGGCTATGCTTAGTCAATTATAATATGCTAATTACATATATGCTTAATACATATAAGTTGTTGATATAAAAGAAGTGTAATCAAAAAAGAAGGAAAATGTCTGATTGCAAAATTATAATAAAGTGACGTTCCTTATTTGTGATGTTTGATTCCTCTCCTTATAAAATTTGTTGCAACTCTTGGCTTGGTGATGACATGTTTTGGCGATTACACCATCATCAGGTCTGAGACAAACCAATGCGAGTAAAATAAATATGTAAGTTATGTTAAAGTAACAATGAATAGAGTCAAAGACTCAAACTAGATTAGAATACAATGAGACATTAATCAAAGAAACCAAATTGACGCTAGAAATAATCAAGCAGTGAAAATAACATTGTAGAACAAACATTTATTAGGAACAAATCCAAACTGTCAAGCTTACCTTTATTTTGGGATTAAGATGTTATCCCCGATGTTAACACAGTGCAATAGATTTGTGTGTAGTAAGTTGTTAATTTATAACCTTTGTGATGAGTGTTCTAAAAAGGACCAAGTGACCAACGTAAAAACGTTTGGAAAAGTTGAGTGTTAATGTGTGAGATGTCGCTAGTGTGCCGATCGGTTGGGCGCTATTGAATAAAGATAGACGAAATGAAGGAATAAAATAAATGGTTTTTGTCTGGAATGAAAAAATATGACAAATGGAGAATGAACACAGGTTCTAATCTTCACGACACTAGCCCGAATAGGTCTCAGCTACAATGATAGGAGGGTATGGTTTTTGGGATGGGCGTTGTTTGAGTTTTTGATTTTCACATGTTTTGAGAGGTTCTTGATTGTATTGATAAGGGATTGGTTCTTGAATTTTGTTTGTTCATTAAAAATAACATTATGTTGAAAAGTAGCATTGTAAATGTGGAGATTTTCAGCAATATTCATTTTCAGACCTTTAGTGGAAAGTTGAAGAAGTATCATGCATTGTGTAATGTATTGATTTGGATTAATCTAAATTATGTAAAAAGTCATGGATGAAAGTAATTTTTCTTTAAAGTAATATAGGTAAAGTATCCTTTTAAGATTCATCCATGAACAAACACGCGTTTCTTAGAATGATGTGAAAAGGACTTCATCCCTAAAATATATTTTTTTATATACCTTCTTCCTGGTAAAAACGCAACTGCGTCGCTTCTCGTTAAAGAGAATAGGTTCATAGTATTTGGCAGAACACGCCATTTCTTTATACCAATAAGAAGCTAGCCATCATAAAACGTGTCGCCAGGACTCTGTCCATTGGTTAGTTTTTACTTTGTTGACCAAGGGAGAAAATGCAAGGCGTATGTCATATATAGACCATAGTGCGTATGTTTATATACAGTATACACAGTATAAGCAGCACAGTATACACAGTATAACAGAACAGTATAGCAATAGCAATATCATTTTGACGACGACGACGATGGGGAGGACGATCTCCGGGAACTTGCTCACAGTCCAACACATTATAATATAAGTCACTTCAATATCACAAGTGTGCAGTGATAACAAACATTTAACTGAAATATGTGCAAATAATTTACTGGTGTAATATAAATAAACCGTGTGTGAAATAACAGCCAACAACATTTCTCTTTCTTTAATAATATTAATACCGATTTAATTAGTGCTCGGACACGGGGCTATAGACAGCTGATTAAACGGTATCTTTTCCGTACAGTGGTGATAGGCGCTCGATAACAGAGCTTTATACAACCTAAAAAAACATCCCTTCATCTTTTATCTGGGAATTAATCCGTTGTGAATCAATCGACACCCGAAGCGGGGAGATTGATCACATAGTTTTTATTATTGACGCCCAAAGCGAGGCGCTTTTTATCCGATAGTATTACAATTGGTTGATGGGAGTTGGTTGTTGAGCTGAGGTTTTAAGGTGTTCAGCAAATTTATATTTGATTCTAGCATATTTAAAGTCACTTAATTGCTCAGCATAGCATTTAGAAAGTGCCCGCCCAGTCTGGCCAATATATATGCAGCATTACATTCACAAATTAATGAATCAAATAGCTAAAGCTATTATTATGCTTTTAGTGAGGATTGCTCCATCTAAACATCATATTCTGAAAAATGAATAATGACACCTGGATACAGGAATTGAACCCGGGACCTTTGACTTAGTACGCCAACGCTCTAACCACTGAGCTTTCCAGGAATCGTCCCATACCCAGGTTCACTCTTCACTCATATTTTAAGGCAGAATATGATATCTAGATGGAGTAATCCTCACTAAAAGCACAATAATAGCTTTGGCTATTTGATTCATTAATATGCAATCCTGTACAATTATAACACTAATTGTACATGTGGCAGTAATAAGCCAACTACCGAGTCGAAGGTGGCTGCATTATCTGATAACTCGTGAATACAGCCGACGATTTTCGCACGTCCATCATAGACTCTGCCTTAAATATGAGTGAAGAATGACCCTGGGCACGGGACAATTCCTGGATAGCTCAGTGTTTAGAGCATTGGCATACTAAGCCAAAGGTCCTGTGTTGAATTCCCATGTCCAGGTGTAATTTTTCAATTTTCAGAATATTCACAAATTAGTTTGTAAATTCCACTGTTTTTGTAAATATTTTGGGTGTTGAGATTGGAGTTGGATAAATGTTTTTTTATTGTGTTGTTGGTTCCAAATGCTATTTTAATATTATGCTTTTGTAAAATCTTAATGATTTTATTGGTTTCGTGGCCTTTATAATTAAATTTTATCTATTTAGGTTGAATAGGGGTTAAGATGTTTGTGAGATTAGATTTTTTAACCATTTGGGATTTATGTTTCTGAAGAATTATATATACTATACAGTGAGAATACCAATTAGTGTTGGCAATTTGTTTGATGATTGTTAAGTTCAGTGTTATAATTCTTTTTAGAGAGTGGTATATGAAGTAGTCTATAAACTAAGCTATTGAAAGTTGTCTATTTGTGAGTTGTGGGATGGTTAGAATCATTGGGTATAATGGCATCTGTATGGGTTGGTTTCCTATAAATTTTGCACTCAAAAGTATTTTTCTTGGTCTTGGAAATGTTTAAATCTAGGTAATTGATGCTGTTGTTCTGTCCAAGTTCTATTGTGAATTTCAATTTGGAATGAATGTGGTTCATAATGATGATGTTAAATAAGGTGGGGTCAAGGATTTTATCATAGATGATGAATATATCATCGACATATCTGCAATAGAATTGAATGTTTATGTACTTGATAAGGTAATTGATGACTTTGGGGTCATTGTTCTGAATGAAAATTTCAGATTTTTTTACACACACACACAAACACACACACAAATAGACATAAAATTGGAGATCTCATGGCTAAACCATCTTATTGTTAAATTGGAAGTAGTTCTTATTTGCTCTGGTTTGGGTAATGTTAGTGATTTGATCAGTATATTCTTTGGAAAAATCTTTTCCTGTTAGTATAGATTTGATTGTATTAATGCTTTCATTGATGGGGACATTCGTGGAAAGGTTAGAGACATCTAAAGACATGCATTTGGAATTGGAGTTGAGAGTTATGTTTTAAAGTTTGTTGGTGAGATCACAAGAGCTTCTAACATTGTAAGAGTATGCAAGTTGAAGATTAGTGTTTAATACATGAGTTTTTTTTGTTGCTATCTTATAAGCTGGTGCATTTTGGTAGTTGACTAAAGATCTTATTGGAATATTGATTGATTTCTTGATATAACAGTGTTCTCTTTGAACAAATAATTTTTTTGTTATTATTCTTAATTTATATTGCTTTATTTGATAAAGAAGTTGTACTAATTAATCTAGTGCTGTTCTATCAAAGTAGATCTTTAACAATCTCTATGATGATTTTTTAGAAATGTTATTATGCATGGTTTAATTGATTAGTTTCTTAATATAACAGTTTTATATTTAATAAATTATTTTCATGTTATGATTCTTAATTTATATTGTTTTATTTGACCAAAGAAGTTTTACTAATTAATCTATAATTACTATTATATCATAGTACGTTCCTTATATTGTAAATATTATATATATCCTTACTACATTAAAATGAATATAACTAAAAATAAAAACCTATTTCTATTTGTACAGGCAGCCACCATGAGGATGAGCATGTTAACCGCATGGAAGTATTTATGGACTCTCTCATAGAGATCATCGTCGATGTTCCTGTCAGGTAAGAGAGAAGGAAAACATTTACCTTTTTTTATTCATAGATTCTTCATGTGTCACATTAAATCACATTACTCTTTAAATAATTGATATTACTGTAATCTCATGTTTATTTTAAATTGTGCTAGCCGGCATCGTTGGTCACATGGTCCAAGGTGTCTCTCTCACAATAGACTGGATTGCCTGTGATGGGTTCAGGGTATGAATCTTGGTTGGGTGTACTGAGGGTGGTTTTACCTAAATAGTTTCTTTATCAATTCACATTTGAGCATATTTTGTTTAAATTCTACCTTTTTCATTCCTTTCTCATTAATGTAGGTCTATAATAGGTAGGCTATGTTTATGCAAATAGCTCAGATATATTTTAAGGCAGAATACACACTAAACATTTATGTTAAACATTGCTTTTGATCTCAAATTCATGATTTAAATAATTTTTTTATATACTAGGTTAATATAAATTCAGGCAACTCTTAACTTATTCTCAGGGGTCTCAGTGTTTCACATTAATGATAACTTTTTGGTAAGCCAAAATGATTCCAGGCCCTTAAAAATATGGTTTTTGGTTGTGTACATGACTAACATCTTGACTAACTATAATCTATTCTTTGAGCTAACTAGTTTAATCCCAAACCCTTCCTTCACCTCTGACAAGACATGTATTAATCACAACTTGTGAATGTGGGGAATGCCAGGCCTCCACCGTGGTTCGGATAAACTGTAGGTCCTCCATTTCATCTCACAATCACCCTACCATTACACATTAGCGTAAGTGCGTATAACCTGAACAGGTAGTAAGACATGATGATGATGATGATAATAATAATAACAGTAATAATAATAACAATAACAATACAAAACAACTAGTCCAAGTCAATCACCATATAATTGCTGAGGATTTGGCCACTCTATAAATTAACATTTATAGATTATCACTACCCATTGGTATAGAGGTCAAGACTTGAATTTTACCAAATCATTATAGGAACAAAAATGCTTTGTTTGGACACAGTATCAATTTGAGTTTGACAGCTCTCACAGTAAAATAAATCTTTTCCTGACATCGTGTGCAGGTTTCAACTTGATATTTTCTGGCATATCATTGACTCATTCTGCTTTTTGAATAAGCCCCCTCCCTTTACCAGTACTTTATTTCATCTCTGTCTTAAAACAAAAGTATTGTCAAATATCGCTATTGTCTTCCACTTCCACTTTAGACAATTGGCATAATTTGCATCTAAGGCAGTTGTAACTGAGTAGTCAAAGTGTACATACATGTTTTGAATAAACTTGTACAAATAGTATGTTTTGCTTTAAACGTTCAATTAAACAACCAAAATTCTCAATTTTTACATGGTGTGGTGAATTTCACTTCTCATTCGCCACATCTGTGACATCATTGAAAAGTATGCTGCCCACCTCTTGTCTAGTGACATAATCCTATATAATTATATTTTAGTTAGGAAATGAAATGCATACAATAATATTTAGTTTTGCTACTTTCCATAAAAAGGTTATTTTAACCTCACAGTAGCCATGAAGTGCTTGGTTATTTACACTTCAAGTGATTGATTTAACTCATTGAACACCGTACCAAGAATGTTTAATATCTAATTAAACATTCGAAAGCATTATTGTTAATTTACTGGCGTGTAAAATTCAACTATAATGGTTTTGAATGATTTGTGGATTTAAATATTCTTTTCAAAATCGCTATCGCAAAAATTGTGATTACCATTTGATTAGTTATTTATTAACATATCGGTTCTTAAGGATATTCAGACATCATGAAAATAATTTAAGAGCATGAATCATAGCAGGCCCAACTCAGCTCCAGACTCGTGCAAGGTATTGGAATAAAAGGGAAAAGAAAAGACCAAGATATGCCAGAAAGAAATGTGTGCAGTGCATTTGTATTAGAATGATTACTCAAAATTTTCCATGGCGACAATGGAGAACAAAGCGACAAAGTTTCTTGTTATTAATAATAGTATGTCCCTACTACGACAAAATGAAGATTTGCGCACAGTGCTTATCTGTGAAGCCATTCTAAAAAAGTCAAAAACCACTTTTTCATTGCAATTTTTATCCAAATATTGAATATTTCAATGAAGTGCTTTATTAGGAATATCTATAAACTCTTTCTCTCCATTAATGTTTAATCAGAAACTATCCAAAGGCAATATTGTTTGTGTAAATTTATGATTTCGAGCCAACTGTATCCCCAAATTGATGGGCATGTGATGCACGCTCTTAATGGTAACATTGAAAATACTATGAATATTTTTTTGGCAGAATTTATCAAAAAGAAATTTGTAAACTTGACTATGTTGAGTACTTATGTGTTAACTATTTTTTCATTTCAGGGATTTCACATATCCACTTCATCTAGAGTCTGTGAACACACTTTTAGTGCTACTGTCTGTGCAAATGTTCTCTCAAAAACCTGCGGCTAAGTCCTGCATTTACAGGTCAGTTCATTTGTTTTTAAGTATTTACCCCTTTGTCCAATAGTAACAAGGTGACCTGGTGGTCTAGGGGTAAGCTGTCAGACTTCTATGCTGGCGTCCGGGGTTCAATCCTCGGTCCCGGCAAAGATTTATCTGATTACCAAACCCTTCCTTCACCTCTGACAAGACATCTTGTGAATGTGAGGAATGCCAGGTCTCCACTGTGGTTCGGATTCCACGTTAAGCTGTAGGTCCATTTCATCTCACATTCACCCTACCATTGCACATTAGCGTAAGTGCGTATAACTCGAACGGGTATTAAGACGCGGTGCTAATAATAATAATAATAGTAACAACATTATATCTAATTTTTTTAAATTGAAATTACAAGTCTAAAAAAAATTTTAAGATCTCAGGTTTGGAATTAAAAAAAAAGAAACATCTCTCTATCTTTTAGGATATATTTCATGTATTTATTTATATTATAATTATCTGCATACATATTTAGATTATAAATATTTCAAATCTGAAAAAAAAAAAAAAATTAATTAAAATGAGATTATAGTTATCATCATGATCAACTTTTTTCAGCTTGTGGCCAGGTCAGTTTTGGAAAGGCCTCCATATTACTCTTTCCTTCCACCATTCCTCTTTTAATCACTTCACTTCTTTTCTCTCACTTGCACACTTGCTGTTATCTGTTCCCAGCTCTTTATTGATCTCTCATGCAGTCCTTTACCTACATACTTCATCTCTATCATTCATGTTATTATTATTATATTTTTTCATCAACTCAAGAGAAAGTATTGTGATTGTGAAAAAAATCGATCTCTAGATTATGACGAATCTCTACGTTTTATGTGAACATGAACCCAAAAAAGTGGATTCTACGATCCTGTTTGTCCCCGGATCCTATACAGTTGTATGAATTTTGTTCAAACTTTATGTTTAGATTATATATGGTGATACCTTGGGACTTATTTTGATATTGACCCTAGCCCTCAAATTAAGGGTAAGCTAATGGTACTAATGAGTAATTATTTTTATTCCAAAATATTTCAAAAATCACTTTAACAATTTTGATTAAAATGCATATCCAAAATCTGTTCAACATGACATGCAAAAATTCGTTAAAGGATAGTTTATTGATGAAAAATTTTTGAAAATTCAAAACATTTTAAAAATAGCTAACGATTTTGTTTAAAATGTATATCTAATGGTTGTATAGCATGACAAATAACACTGTAGTTTTGTTTTGGGGCTAAAAACTCATTTATGGATAGTTTACTGATCAGTGATGATTGATTTTTCAAAACTGGAAACAAATGGGTATTTTGTAAGTGTTTGACATTAAAAATAACCCTATATAATTGGTTTTGGGTAAAAATTTGATAAAGGGTTGTTTACTGATGTGTAATTTTGGAAAATTCAAATGATTTTTAAAATGGCTCTAACGATTTTGCTTTGAATGTATTTCTTTAGTGTGTTTGAAATGAACATGACAAATAAAACTGTTTACTTGTTTTTTTGGGGGGAGGGGGGAATTCAGTTATTTGTAGTTTGCTGATGACTTTTTTTTTTAATATATTTAAAAATGGTTTTTGCGATATCATTCAAAATGGGACCTGTTAGTTTGTTTGCATTATAAATAGTTCTAGGCCTATAGATTTGTTTTCTAAAATAAAAAAATCGTTCAATAGTAGTTAACTAATGAATCATTTTTGTAAAATTAGATTTTTTTGAAAATAATTCTAAACGATTTGGTTCAAAATTGGTATTGGGAAACTATTTTACATATCAAGAACAATGTATATTTATTTACAACAAATTATAGACTGTTAGAATTTTTATGAAATTGGCCTTGAAGATTGAATTTAAAATGAAAGTATGGAAATAGTTTTTCTTGATAAATAAGAATAATTTTTATTCATACAAACAAATAATTTTACTGTAGCTTACAAATCATTTATTTTTTTAAATCTTAGTTTTGTTTAGTATATTTAAAAAATAATTGTTTGAAATTTATATATTAATAGTGCTTATTTTGATTAACAAGATGATCCGTTTGTCTTTATGAGGAAAACATAATCAAGGGTACCTAGTTAACGCAAAACCTATATTTGAAGCAATAATGCACCATATGAGAATGTTTTTGTGATTGTGTTGTACCATTTATTCATTGTACTAGTGGCTTAGTCCAACAGAATAATTATAGGACAGACACAGACAATTAATTTATATTTAACTGAATGTGAATTTATGTTAAAAGTTATCACATAGTTACAATTTCTAATTTCTATATCAACTTAGCATTAACATGAACAAAACAAAAATTCAATTAGAATAGCATACAAATGGGTAAAGCTAACATCCTGAATGCTTATCATTTTTTTTAAGATTCGGATTCTGCCTCGAAATTCGAGATATGTTAGTTAAATGATCTTCTGATATTAGAAAAAAATGTATTCAACCCATCTCTTGCCTAAAGTAGCATGTTTGCCTCCCACTCATATCATGAACCATATGAACTGCTCTCTAATCCTCTTTTTCTAAACATTAATATAATTACTCTTTTTTATGGATTGGCTCTAATTTCAACAATATTGTTTGAATGCATACTGTTCGAGCTCTAATTTTAATGTTAACCTCTTCACTTTGTTGAAACCAACTGGGTTTTTATGTAGGAGCCTGATGCAGGGTCGCTACTCAATACACTCGCCTCTGCTTGTGAAGACTCTACTGCAGCACTTCATTGACCAACAGCAGGCCCCACCGGGTCTACTGGGCCACTCGTCTGGTGGCAGTCTCGTCATTGGACTCGCCTGTATGTACACATCCCTCATAAATACTCTTCTAGAACACACTAGATTGTTCATGTTTTCTTTTGATGACATAACGGCTTATTTTTAGGTACTTTTCTTAGATTTGCCTAGGAATGTCATTTGTATGTATACTTAATCAAAATATACTTATTACTCTATAATTACTTAATTTATTTGCATACAGGATTGTCTTGTTCAGTAGAGCAGGGTATCCCAAACTGTGTGGTGCAAGAAGATTTCTGGTGAGGCGCCAGGTCGGAAGCAAAGCAATGTTAATAAAACAAAGAATTTATTTGCCTATCATGAGCCTTGAGTGATATCTACCGCAAGCAAAGGTGTGAATTTAAAAAAAATTAGTAGATTCTTTGCACGAGCGTGTGCACCTCGAAGCTGGAATATTTAAATTCTGACTCTAGATGTTTTTAAATTGATTAAAAACCAGGTTGGAAGCAGCCACTTTCAAGTTACTTTCCACATACAATCATTAAATTAAAAACATTTCTCCAAGGCGACACCGGGTACTATGTCAACTAATCAAAGTATATAAAAATCAATTAAATATTGCGTGCATTCTTTTATCTCAAGAATGTGAGGATCAACAATTACTTTTTAATGTTCAAGTGAGGCTTGAATGCAAAAAGTTTGAAAACCCTTACGATAGATCATTATTCTTGATATTGAATGAGTTAGCTTGCAGCCTGATTAACTGCAATGATCATTGATATCAGATTTCATTGTTCAGTCTTACCAGGTGTTTCAGTGTGATATTTTCTCTTCAAATGCTTTGATGTTTTTGAGGGAATGTATGGATATCCCACCTCTTTTTAAGAACCTTTCGATATTCTACCTTCATTTTGAGCTAGTTATCTTAGACCTGCTTCAAAGGCTATCTAAGAAAGCAGCTAAAAGCTGTGTATTTCAAGTTAAAGTTGGTCTGTACTATTGCAAACTTGTGATTGTTTCTTGATGTCTAATTTGTTCATCATACCCAACCCCCAAGCTGGAGGACCACCCCTCAAGGAGGATACATATTGACTAGCTATATATCCTATAATCATCATCAGACATTGTTAGGGTAATCACCTTTCACAGGCTACAGTAGGGAGGACATGCAGTATAAATGGAAGAAAAAAGAACCGCACTAAAGCTATTGACTAGAAACCATAATAGAAAGATACCACTGGTAAGACCTAGAGGCATATGATAGAATAGCATTAGAATGAACCTGAAAGTACAGGCGGTCGGGCACCTGAAATTTTGGGCAATAAATTGGGCATATAAAAATCCTGGAATGTTGAGTGAGTATTTTTATGCCCGTATTTCGATCGAGCATTTCAAGAACTTGGTAAGTATATAATACTATGTTAGCACTAACCTCTAATTCAAGCTTTGAAAAAAATAGTGTTCAACTGATATTCATAGCTGAATTATTTCAATTCAACTGATACAATTGGTGATTAATAAAATGATAGAATATTAGGAAAATGGTAGAGCACAAACAAAAGTAAAAACACCATCACATACTTACATACACATCAATATTTCGATGCTATTACTAGCTACTACTACTACTTCCTGAGGGAGATGTTATAATAGCATCGAAATATTGATGTGTGTGTAAGTATGTGTTGGTGTTTTTACTTTTGTTTGTACTTTACCATTTTCCTAATATTCTATCATTTTATTTATTACCAATTGTTTTTTCTCCATGCACTCTATTTCATACATATTAATTCAACTGATACTAAACAAAGGTAAGTATTTATTATTTTTTATTAATTCATAAATTATTATTTTTGCTTTCAACAAAACTATGATAACGTTTCTCACAGGTTACAAGTCTACAACATAGTGAAATCAAGATTCCTGCGATTTAATTTTTTGTGTCAATGCCAATAACATAAATTCAACATTTCCACATTGAGATTTTTAGGCACTATGCTTGCGAAAATTTAATTTAAATTAGTTTTCTTTACACTTTTTAATGCATTATTATTAGCCAGATTTGTTGGAAAAATAGAACTTTCACAAAGCAAAGCGAAATCTGCTCTAGTATTAACTATAAATTGGTGACCTGGTGGTCTAGGGGTAAGGTGTCGGACTTCTGGGCCGGCTAGTAAGACACGGTGCCAATAATAATGATGATGATGATGATGATGATGAACAACAATTATTTAATAATAATAATTATTATTAAATCTTTAAGATCAGGATAATCCACCCCAACCTCTTCATATTTATGCAGAAATGCCAGGTTTGATTGAAGTCCCTACCCCTCCCCTTCTGATTCCAAGTCAATTATTTATTTTAAACTTTATTTTACTATAACCTTGCTAAAGTTGATGGTCACTTAAACAGCTGCTATGCATAACACAATTTTATTGTACAATTTAAAGTTGTTGTTTTTTTGTAAATTTTGTTATTTACTCAGTTTTTTATGTTCTTTTCAGTGATTTATTCCTTTTCAAGCTATTTAAATTGTCAAAGCTGAAAAATTAATGTACAGTAAAAACATTTCTTTTTAAGATCTTGGCTAGTGATTTTATTATTATATCAAAAAATTAAAAAAGTATGAGTATCTTTATATAATCGGATTGGCAAGCCTGTTAGCTAGCTTATGTAAAAATTTTAGTGCAAGAAGTTCAAAGACTAATAAGTTGTTAAAATTTAAACAAAATCCTTTATTTTTTAACAAAATAGCTTGGCACTATTTGCACTTTTTTTTGTCATTTCTCTTGGTACTCAAAGGGTTAAATAAATCAGGTTTGACCTTGCTTTGAAAAAAATTTAAAAAATTCATTTTTGAGTTTGGCTTTCATTTTTTTTTAAATTCTGACTTTGACAATTATAAAGCTTAACCAGTAAAAGTATTGACAGCTAAACTACTCCATTTATATTTAATTATCACCATTCGAATCTGTTGCAAATTAATAAAAATATGAACTAGTGATATGCAAGTATTCGAGTATTCAGACTTTCCTTCAGATTTCAAGCTTCTTGAAAATAGATTATTTCTTTTACTTGTATTGTGTATCTGGTGATGGATTATGACTCATTGATCTCTTCTCTTTACTTGTTGGGGATGTGATTTGTTTAATGAATCTGATAGAAGGTCAACACCAATTGAACAGCTGTCCTCCAGACAGACAGGGAATTGAAAAGAAGGGTGGGGTGGTTTACATTGATAAATATGCACATCCAAACCTATTTTCACAAATTATTTTTTAAAACTCTACTTGGGAATTAAGAACCAATTAGCCAAAGCTATTATATATGTTTTATTACGGATTTAGACACATCTAGATATCATATTCTGAAAATTGAAAAATGATACCTGAACACGGGAATTTGTCGTGTGCCCGAGGCCATTCTTCACCCATATTTTAAGGCAGAGTCTATGATGGATATGCAGAAATCGTCGTCAACAAATGTGTGATTTATTAAGATCACAAGCTATCAGATAACACAGCCACCTTCGACTTGGTAGTTGGCTTATTGCTGCCACTTGTATAATATGAGTGAAGAATGACCCTGGGGAGGGGACAATTCCTGGATAGCTCAGTGGTTAGAGCATTGGCATACTAAGCCAAAAGTCCCAGGTTTAATTCTCGTGCTCAGGTGTCATTTTTAAATTTTCAGAATATCTACTTAGGAATGTTGAACTGTATTGTTATTTTCATTGTGAAAGCCATATTGTAATTGGTCCCTTTTATATGTTTTTATCTATCTTTCCTTTATGTTCTTGCTACATAAAATGTACCTCAAAAAGCAAAAATAGGTTTTCCCTAAAGTGATATATTTTAGTATTTAAAAAATTCTATAATTTAGTATAGCTTTATCTTATTAACTAATTAAAAACTTATTTTATTTTATTTTAAATATCTGTCTTTTATTTCATTAAAATAATTAAAATAAAATGAATGTCATATTGGTTTTTAAGTATGATAATTAAGTTTTAAAATTGTATATTTATTCAACCCAAGTACTACTCGACTCTCGGGAGATCTATGAGAGGCTCGCTTGAGATCGACTCCGACAAATCTGAAGTAATTGAATTATATGTTGTAGTAACAATTTTATTAATCAGATTCAAATGAAATATTACAATTATTAATGGTGCAATAAAATAATTTCTATGTGATTTTAGTATATAAAACTATAAAATTAGCCCAACATAATATCTCTCAAACACAAAACTATTAAGAAAAAATATTTAAGCTCCGATTCAGCTTAGAGAATATTTCAAATATTTTATATGAGTTTGCTTTGAATTGTAACACACACCCCTATTTCACATTATTAGAAAAAATTCACTGTTTAGTCTATTTGGCTAAATAATATTACAAATAAAATGTTAAGACATTTACAATAGAAATCTTAACAATGTGGATGCTCAGTGGCTTAATGATTTTATAACATTGGAAATTGACTAAAATAAATAAAAATAAAATAATAAATTGAAATTTAATGAAGAAAGCTCACCCAGGTAAAGTGGAAAAATGTGTGAAGAATCCATTGCACAAAAGTGACATCTTTCTTTCTTCTGCCATCTATAGTAGAATTAGTTACACACAATACAAAAATCTAATGTACGCTAGAAATGAGATAAATAGAGGTAAAAATACTTTTAAAAAATTAGGGAGTAGAATTGTCCTTGGCCCTCATTTGAAAATTCATCATTCACAGTGGCTAATATTTCATTACTTTTCCTTATTAATTAGTATGTGCACTTTCTAAAACGAATTTGTTTATCAGTACACCACTTAGTTACTAACTTATTTCTAATGTATACAAAACACTTAAAACTCAAATTGTAAATTCACCAACTATAACTTTATATTTATTTATCTAGCACCATGTCTTATTACCTGTTCAGGTTATACCCTTAAGTACTAATTGCGCTAATGGATTAGAAATTGGGAAGGTTGATTTTAGAGGAAGTGAGCCCGCATTTGCATGGAGGGAGAGTGGTAAACCATGTAGGGAACGCCCCTCCCCAGTTTACCCGACCAAGATTCAAACCTGAATCTCCTCGGCCTAGGCATACTTGCTGAACATGACTAGCGCGTTAGCCAATTACGCCACCCAGGCAGGTATATAGCTTTGTAGTAGGCTGATCTGATCAATCCTATACACACCATTCTTTGTCAATAATTTGATTTATTTTCTTAATAATACTACAAAAATTATATGCAAAATGACACAGATACATTTTTGAATATAAACAATTATTTGTTTATTGCATTCATAGTAAAAATAATAATATTAAACATAAGAATAATAATCATAGTAGAAAACTGAAATTTGCTTTGTAAACTTTGGAAAAAAGAAGTGCGGGAAGTGTAAGGTAAAAAATTGTTATAGAGCTCTTGGTATAAATCCAAAATGTTCAATTTTGAACATAAACTGTTAATAACAAAATTAGGGCTGATCCGATATTGTTTATTTGAAAACCCTAATATCTGTCCCTCCTTGCCAACTTGGAAACTCTGTCTGGGATTTGAACAGCAAACACTCCGAAAATAAAGCCCAGCACTTTGAAGGATTCAATTATAGAACATTATTATAAATAATGGTAACTGTTTTAGCGGGCTTGTGGAACATGTTGACGCTGGGTCTGGCTCGTCCCTCCCCTCCATTGCTGGGCGATGGTGGACTTTCTCTCGAGGACACACCCTTAGCCAACCTGTCCCTCCTGCTGATCCTGGTACTAGCCAATCATTGCACAGGAGAAAAGAACCTTCACAACCCATATAGACAGGCTCTCTTCTCCTTCACTAATTCACTGGGTGAGTGATGTTTGGGTCTAAGCACCAAGTTTTCTTGATCGTCAAACTTATTGATTATTGTGAACTTTGTACCATTTCCTGATAAAGCTATAGTTTTCACACAAATGCCAACATTACTGACCTTTCTTTATTCCTGTAAAAATAATATGGTCAAATGTTGCGATAAATTAATCATAGTTATGGATGAGTCTTTTGAATCTTCAAATCCTAAATGATATTCAAGTTTCAAATATTCTAAAAAAATTCATTTTCTAATTTTGAATTATTTGTTTTTCAAATTTTGAATCTGATTTTTGTTATTTCTATCACGATGCTTACTAGTGGTTGGCCAAACATAATTTCAAGACAAACTTGACATCCAGAACCCAGACCATAAACTTACTAGATACTAAGGACAAACTTGACAGCCAAACCCCAGAACACTAACTTACAAGTTACCTATGGTAACTCATGGCAATGTAAGGTAAGGGATTATTTTAAACATAAACCATTGAATTTATATAACTACATCAAACCAATGCGTAAACTCCCTCTAGAAGTAATTTAAAGTGTTTTAAAACATAGTTAAGGTTGTTGGTGGTGTGAATTGCATGAGACTAGTATTCTACTAGACTTGGCATCAAGTAGACTTCCTAATACTAAAATTCCTAGTACTAAAAATTAACAGCTTGTTAAGCACACCTTTTAAGAAACATTTTCACTGTAGAATCATTTTTTCAAAGTACCGGTATCACAAATGGAAGAATAGCCTTTTAAAAAATAAAAATAAACTATATTTTTTTTATTAGGAAACCAAAAACCTATTCTGTAAATTTAGTCAAGAGTTTGAGCCTTAGCTCAGTCGGTCGGTAGCGTGTCTATCTACTGAGATAAGGGTCCTGGGTTCGATTACCTGCATGGCAAAAAAAAATCTCATTGTTGAAATGTGGGTTAACCCTTTCATAGTGATATTTAACGCCTGGGGTCTGGGTGTTGTGCCTGTCCTAGTTTTAAGTTAAATTATAAGGCATATAAAGCTACGACAGGCCTAACTAGATGGTAGTGGTAAATATATGGCTTGAATAAAAAACTGAGTTAGACCACAGGGTGAAAACAGTAATTGATGTGAACTGTGTACTTCTTTATATTGTAAAATTCATACTGTGTTCAACCCTTTTATATGTTTCTACCCAGATTACCTATACCGTCTTCCTAATATAAAGATATACATTCAAGAAAGTGAGTAGCCATCCTTAAAAATATTTTTATTACCTTTCACTTTTATTTTTTCTAATCCTTTTCTTTATCTCTTCCAGATATTTAATTCAAATCTAATTAATTAGGGGTTTGCGAAGCTTTGAAACTTTGACTTGGCTTTAAAAAAAATCAATTTTAAATTCATTTAAAAAAAAATCATGGCTTTGACATTAATGAAGTTCTACCCATAAAAATTTTGACAGCTAAAATACTCAAATTATG
Organism: Timema shepardi; assembly: GCA_902151425.1. Taxonomy (NCBI): domain Eukaryota; kingdom Metazoa; phylum Arthropoda; class Insecta; order Phasmatodea; family Timematidae; genus Timema; species Timema shepardi. The sequence continues at coordinate 33,328 of CABFVX010001637.1, read as the reverse complement.
TTCAACTATTACCATTCTGAGCTATTGCAAATTGATAATTATATGAAAATCTCTTAAATGTTGTGATAGTAATTTTATACAGTGATTAAACAAAGAAAAAATGGCTTCAAACGGCCATTTTAAATTAAATATTGAAAGACGAAGGTCAAGGCCTACACACTTACCAGAAATCTTTGGGCCTCATAGTTCAAAATTAAAGCACAATAAAACATATAATTATGTAATTTTTCGGCTATATCATTCCCCTTCTTCAGAAGAAGAGAGTAAACCACAGACTGTACTATGGCCGCATCGCTAGAGGTAGATCATGGTCACCTAGATACTATTGTTGCCTGCTCCTTGATTTTTGCTTGGGTTATGTAGTTGCCTGTTCAAACATGCATTTTGACTCTTGGTAGAAGGATAGAATGTTGTGTTTATATTATATTTAATTATTAAATTATCAGTTATTATTTATTATTATTGTACAATGTACATTTATAAATTACTGACTGGTGTAAGTAGGACTACTTGTTTGTTGTTGTTTGTGGCTGGGTCGGGCAATTTATGGTGAACCAGAATGTTGAGATTAGGGGGGCATTTGAATGTTATTCTTGGAGCACTCTTGAGAATATTTTGTGTGAAAGGTATGAGGTTATTGTAGCCTGTGTTCAGGATAAATCTAAGTTTGTCTGGTCCTTCATAATACTGATGGTGAGCGTTATGTAATTGGAAGGTTGTTTCTTGATAGGCTCTTGATTGGATTGGGCTCTGTTTCTCTGACTGTTGATGATGTGTTTAGAGTATCCTCGGACTTTGGAAGCCTTGAAGAGTTGCTTACTAAGGCATTCTTCCTCAGAACATATACATTTGGCTCTGGTAGCTAGCTAGGCTATAGGGTAGTTGGCGTTTTACATGAAGAGGATGATTGCTTTGGAAATTGAGGTAGTGTAGATGATTGATGGTTTTGGTGTTTGTTTTCCCCTCATGAAGGTTCAGTTCCAGATCCAAGAATATGGCATAATGCTGGGAAATGTTCCAAGTAAATCTGAGGGTACTATGGTTATTTAACTTGCTCATCAAATTTAATAATATAGTTTTACTCTCTTCTGCTAAACTTTGAGACCTATATTTATCTTATTAGAATAAAATTCTTAGAAAAACAAATTTATCAACTCTTTTTCCAAGGGGTTTTAGAGCATAAAGTTAAAATTAAGTTCAAAATAATGTTTTTTTCAACCTTAAAACAAAAACTATTCAGACTTTGATTTAGCTTCCAGAATATTTCATATTGAAACAAGATTAGGGATTAAAAGAAAGATTGATGCCCTTTCCATTTGTTTTCCCCCTCTGTTCTTTCTCTCTTTCTTCATTTTTTTTCAACAGGTAGCTAGACTAACCTTATTGCCTAGAGGCATAAAGGAGACCGGGGGGAGCTAACTTGAAAGGAAAGTGACACATTTAGAAGAGTCTGAGCTAATATTATTCAAAGCCAGTAGTCTAGAAATGAAGGACTCCAGACCCCTATATGTATCTATGGTTGACAATCAGCAAGTGGACCTCAGTCCGAGTTCAGGTTAGTGAGGTTAGTGGACCAGTATGTCTGGGAATGGCCCAGTCAACTTGTCAAGGTGTTAGTGGATCTCAGATCAGCACGATGTGTACGGATTAGTGTGTCAGTGACCAATGGAGGACTTACATGAATGGCACGGATGACGTAGACATTGACTGTTTAGATTGTATCCTAGTCAGTGTATGTGTATGTTTTATTGTTAGTAATCAAAACCCTGGGTATTTAATATATGTTTTAAATAGTGTTTAATCAACAACATACCCCAATATCCCGAAAAGAACTCTCAGTTCACACAGTGAAACCCCAGGTAGTTCTCTACAATATAGTCGATTAGAGTTTGCTTCAAATTGAACACTTGGTTTTGTATAAGGGCTAGAAAAAAAGTTATTTGGTGAATCAGACATATGACTATTATTTTCAGTCAGGCAGAACCACCCCATTGGTTTATGTGCATATGTAAGAGCTGGCCTTGATTGCGGTTAACATTATCAAATTGGTACTATAATTATATTTCTTTGCATTAAACATCTTTACTTACCTAGTTAAAATAATTGAAACCAGAGGGAGATTTTAATGTGGGACATTCAAAGTTGTGTGATAAAATTTTCTGCACTTTGCTAAAGTTATATATTTAGTGTCCATAACGGCAGCCTTGGATTACAATAAGTAATAGCTTGTAATAGAATTATAAATGTTCAAACAACACATAAAAGCAACTAATTAATAAAGTATTATAGTAATGTATATGTTGTTCTTGATTGCAGAGAGCGGTGAAGCAGCTCCTACGAAAGCATCGGCTACATTTAAGCTAGACTTTAGTCAACTGTTCCATACCCTATGCTGTGCAGCTAACAGTGACCAGACTACATTGCTCTTATACCTTTTGGTCCATAGAAATCACATGGTCAAGAACTTCATCCTCTCCCGCTCAGATATTGAACTACTTGTGAGTTAAGTGTGTACCAGCGGGCTTGACTCTGACCTGTAAAACTTAATATTGATTCCCTTTGATCCTCAGGAGGATACATTAAATGTGATTTTTGTCCGAATCGGTTTTTCCCATCTTTTAATAAAAGTAATACTAATGCACATGCTTAACCTCACTTTATGCAGTATATTTCTTAAGAATGTTTGATTAAAGTTTGTTATAGGGAAAATACACAAATAAAACAAATTTGTGTTGGGTCTGACCATTTGTCCCAGATAACACCACCGTCATTGATGCTGATAATTTAGTTTAATTTCCTTACATTATTATAAAGGTAATATGTAGGGACACTTGACTTTTTGCAAACTTTTTTTTTACTGAATGTTTTGAAAATCAAGCTTAAAAGCACCAAAACTTGTTTCAAGAACAAATAAATCATTATTACATATGTTTTAGTTCCCAAAATAAAAGGATAATAATCATCATGAACTGTTTCCAGCCTGTGGCAAGGTATGTTTAGTAAAATGCCTCCATCTCCCTCTGTCCTTCCACCATACTTCCTCCTGCACTCTCCTGTGCACTTGCTGCTATCTGAACATCTCATATCTTCCTTGGTCTCCTTTACAATCTCTTCTCTACATAATTCATATCCATTAATCTTCTTGGAATCCTCTCTCCTTCCATCCTTAGTATGTGTCCATACCATTTCATCCTTGCTTCCTCAACTATCTCATGTACAGCCTATAACCCGACTCTTCTGGTGACAGAATGTATGCTCCTCAAAAACTTCATACCTATGGCCTCCACTTTCTTCGGGTTTTCTTAAAATCCAAAGACCACTGCATACGTAACTATGGTTATGAAATATGCTCTATACACTTCCTTACATTTCAGGGGCACTTCTCTTTTCCCTAGTAGGTCTCTTACACACCTGTAGAAAACCTCTCCTTGCTGCACTGGTCTCATTATCTTCTCTGCTGCCCCCTTTTACCTCAATCACACTATAAACATACTTTATGCTACTTTCTTCTTTCAACTCTACACCATCCAGTTCTATAACCTTTCTTGACCTTGATCTCTGCCCTGTCATCACTATCACCTCACTTTTCGCCATATTTAATTTCATTCCACACTTTTTCATTACTCATTCCTTTCCAGAATCTGTTCCTGTCTATCTTCTTCCTTTCCCCCCATACCATCAAGTCAACTGCAAACATTATTGCTTTCATTTTCTCATCACCCAGTTTTCCTGTCACTTTATTCATCATCATTTCATTTCCATTACCCATACAAATAGTAATGGTGAGGCACTTGGAGAAGGCTCTTCTCTGCTTGACTCCACTTTATAATTGGAACCATTCCGTCCACCCTCTCTCTGTCTTTGCCCAACTCACATTATTATCATACATATTTCTTATTCTCATTGCCACTCCACTTTCTAATACAACCTCTTGCATTGCTTTCCATACTTTCTTTCTATCCACACTATCATAAGCTCTTTCTACATCCATAAATGCCATTATTATATCCTTTCCAAACTCATATTTCTTTTCCATCAACTATCTAATTTAAAATATTTAAATCTATAATCTACCTCTTCTCTCTGAACCCATGATGTTCCTCTCTCCATCTTCCCTTCACGCTTTTCCTCACTCTCCTTTACAAAATCTTTTTTTACATTTTTGCGCATTGACACATTAATGTTAGGCCTCTATAATTTTCACACCTCTTCCTATCCCCTTTCTTGAATATTGGTAATATAATATCTTTTGTCCAAACGTCTGGCACTTTCTTCTCCCCCACACTGCCCTTACTACTCTATACCACCACTGTAGACCCATTTCTCCTGCTGCCGTTATCATTTCCACAGTGAGTTTGTCCACTACTGGTGCATTTCCCTTCCTTGTCTTTTTCAAGGCCTCTTCTACCTCCTTCCAGGCTAGGTTCGCTACTCCATCTCTTCGTCGTTTTCCTTCTTCTTCTTCTTCCATACCAATCTTTCTTCTTCTGGATTCAACAATCTCTCAAAATATGATTTCCACAGCTTCTTTACCTCCTCATCCCTACCATTATCCTTCCTTTTTCATCCATCATTCAGATCTCTTTCCTCTTTTCCCTTCTCCTATGGCTCACTTGACTATACAATATTTTCTTGCTTACTTTCACATCAGTTTTTAACACTCTTCCATCCATGTTTTTCTCCCCTCTCTTACTATTTTCTTTGGATTTCTCTTCTTCTCCTTATACTTATCCTCAGTCTCTTGTTATTTTTGTTCTGCTATAGAGTTTCCTTCTATCTTCTCTTTTTGCTCGTTCTTCCACATATCTCCTCTGCTGTGTCCTTTTGTAGTGCTCTTATTTCTCTTTCTTGAAAATCCATTCTCTCTTCCACTTTGTTGAGCTTCCATATCTTTATCCTCTTTTCCTGCTTCACACTCTGGCACCCCCTCTTCCAGTTTTTCGTGTCAGTGATTAATAATTTATGGTCTTCATTCAAAGACACACTTGGAAGGACCTTAATGATCATTGCGCATGCCTTTGCTTCCCTATCTAACAGGAAATATTCAATTAGGGTGTTGGATCTCCACTCCAGCTGTAGCGTGCTTTCTTATGTGTGTCCCTGCCCTTTTAAACCCACTGTTACCGACCTTCTGTCCATTTCTTGTGCACACTCTTAGAAGTCTCTTTTCTTCTTTGTTTCTTTCTCCCGATCCATCAGCTCCTACTTTTCAAAATCCCATTTCTCCTTCCCAACTTTGGCATCAAAATTCCCCATCACCACTTGCCTTTCCTTACCCAGGTGGCTTTCCAGTTCTTCAAATTTTTCTTTCTCCTCCAAATTGCATACAGCTTGAGGGGCATACACCTGTAGTACTTTAAACTTCTTTCCTTTCTTTGTAATTATCACTTATTTTGTTACTTAATCTCTCCATCTCTACTTCCCAGCCTATCCTCACTACAAACCCACCCCCATTACTCATCCCTCCGTCATTCCCTATCCAATGTAATGTATATCCATCACTCCACTCCCTCTCCACCTTGCTGCACTCATTCCAAGCACATACAGCTTCCTTTCCTCCATTAAATCCATAATTTCTTCCACTCTTCCTGTCAGTGTACCAATATTCAATGTACCTAACCATAGTTTGTTGTCATCGTTAAAGTTTCCCGTACAGCATTTTACTATGTTTTCTTGAGTTATTATTTGGTTTCCACCACTGGCTTATGATAAAGGTATTTATAAACGAAATATAAATTTTCTTGTAAATTCTCCATAATGCTCATATTTTAAACTCGAATTAATATTTTATAGGCTAAATTTCTTTTTATATTGTGGCCTTTAATCACATTCCTAGATAATATGTAACAAATGTTATATGTATCTCTTTAAGGAAAACCTCTTTTTGTTATTTGAGGTATTTTCTTTATGTACTAAAACTAGACTCAAACTCAAATTCTCGATTACGCGCACATCCTTTAAAAAAAACTATTCAACCCTAAGATTGAGACAGCAGCTGAGTGTGATTTAAAAAAATATATTTCAGATTTATAGCTTAGAATTATAAACTATGTTTCTCCTTTATTCTGTTGAAGGATTGTCAATAATTAATTAATGTGGTTAGGGCTCGCTTTGGTGGCCGTGTGGTCTAAGGTGCTACTCTTGCAATAGACTAGCCTGCCGATGACGAGGAGATTGTGGTTCAATCCTGGTTGGGTGTTCTGAGAGTGTTTTTTCCTAAATGGTTTACCACTCTCTCCCCACACAACTATGGGTATACTTCTACATTCAACTTTCTTCATCCCTAACCCATTAGTGTATTTAGTACATAAACGTACAACACTTATGGGTAGTAAGACACTATGCTAAAAAAATGTGGCTATTACATTATTTAATATTTATCATTGTTTTAAATCTTTCTTCCAGGTGGTGAGGATACTGAAGACATTGTACCATGCTCCAGATAGTAATTCTCACCATATCTACATGTCGCTCATCATCCTGCTTATACTTAGCGAGGACGATCTTTTTAACAAGACAATTCATGAAAGTGTAAGTACAGCTTTCATAAAGAGTGTGCGGTGTTAACAGGCAAGATTTTGTACACAAGCTTTAAATTATCAAACACAGAAACAAATAATTTACTATGAGCCTACCTTTGCTAATGGTGACTGAGAGTACCTGGAGTGATGATATGAATTGGGTGCCCCAATCTTGTTTCTTGAGCACTTAATTATTATTTTACACGCGAGACTAAAAGACACTTGAACACAATTTTTTCGTTATACTAAGAAAAAGCGCGGAATTAGCAAGCCCATAGCTTTTAAGGGAGAAGGATCAATGTGGTGCCGACACCTAGTGCTAATGAATATAATTAATTACACAAAGAATAGAGCTGGATCAGTAGATATATTCATACTAAATAAAAAGGTTCATCTAATATATAATATAAATATCATGTTTATACACAACATTATTATAGTAATAATTGACACTGATATGAACCAACGTTTGCTGACAAAAGCATACGCCATAAGGCAGTGTGGTGCAGCACTGATTAGTTAAGACAGTCAGTAGTAGACTAAATGCTCATTGATTTGAAAATGAGAAATAATATAACAAGATTTAGGGTAATTCCATGTGAGTCCTTGGACAGTGATCACTGGCTGCTGGTAGCAACCCTCACAGGAAGGGAAGAAAAGAGGAGATTAACAAAATGGAAGTTGAAAGAAGAACAACATAGGACAGTATTACAGGGAATAATAATGGAACTGCTACTAAGGGACGAACCCATTAAAGGGAAGGGGAAGATTCTTGGTAGCACTAGTGGAAGCAACTGAAAAGGTGTGCTGCAAAATTAGTGGAAAGAGAAGTTGGAAGCTAACACAATGGTGTAACTTTATAAAAAGAAAAGTGGTATTCGAAAAGAACAAAGCCTTAGGGAATGGTTTCAATGGAGGACAGTGGAGGCCACTGAGGAATATAAGGCCAATAAGAAGGAAGTAAAGGGGAGAGGAAGAGAAAAGAATTTTAATTGAGGAGTGGATGAAAATGATGGAGGAGGACAGTGTGGGTAGCAAGAAAATACTGAATGTAATGGTGAGGAGTAAAAGAATAAGTAGAAAAGAGCAGAGCAGAATGTTAGACAAATACAGGAATGTTGTGGTTGAGTAGGATGCACTTGGGGAAATGTTGAAAGAGTACTTTCAAAGCCTGCAAAATTTGAACATAACCATGGAGGGTGTTGGCAAAGATAAAACAGACATTAGTCAATGTGATGGACCTAACCTGAAGGAGGGGGGAGAGACATTGAAGAGCATTAAAGGGGGGAAGGCACCAGGAGGGGATGAAGTGAGTGTGGAGATGGTGAGAGCAGTAGGAAAGAAGAGACTGCAATGAATATATTGAGTGATTACATGGATTAAGGAGACGATCCTACCCGATTGAAAGAAGGGTTTGATAGTATCTATCTTCAAGAAAGGAGACTGAAAGAAGTGTGGAAATAACTTTGGTGTTTTTCATTAAGATGCCTATCATCGCCAACTTTTTCCAGCCTGTGGCCAGGTCAGTTTATTAAAATGCCTCCATCATCCTCTATCCTTCCACCACTCTTCCCCCTTTCATTTCCCCATTCGTTTCCTTTCACTTGAACACTTTCTGTTATCTGCTCTTCCCATCTATTTCTTGGCCTCTCTGTGGTGTTTTTAACCACATACTTCATTTCCAACATTTTCTTCAGCATCCTTTCTTTTTCCATTCTCATTACATGCCCATATCATCTCATGTACTCCCTCTACCTGGATAATTTCATTCCTAATCTTGTTTCTCCTTGTGACAGCTAACATGCTGCCCACAAACTTCATTTGCATGGCCTCTCCTCTCTACTTGCACCTCTTTCCTCATTCACGCTTCCAAGATATTTTATGTTCTGTACTTTTATCAGCTCTACTCCATCCAACCTTATAGCTTTATTAGGCCTTACCCTCTTCCTTCTACCCCCATACCATCAAGTCATCAGCAAATATCATGGCTTTCATTTTTTCCACTTTGAGTTTTCCTGACTCTTTGTTCATGACCATTTTAGTTAATTTATGATTACCTAACACTCATGTTGAAGCCTCTGTTTCTGGCTCAATAATTTTAGCTGGTGTTCTGCTAAAACTGTAGGGTATGGTTTAATTCATGTTTGTGTAGTTGTGTAGTTGTGTAGTTCTGGCTTAATCTTCAATACTATTTGAATTATAATTAGACTATTAGGTGGATTTTTAGTGAATCACCCTGATGCGGCGCTGTGCAAAGTTGTATTAAAAGATACTGGATAAACAAATTAAAGGAAACCTGGAAGGCGTATTAAGGGAGGCGAACCGTGGCTTCAGACACTGAAGCTCCACGTAAAGTTCATTTTTGCAATAAGGACGCTGCAAGAGAGACACTATGATTACGTGAAGGTCATGCTGATGGCCTTCCTGGATGTTGAAAAAGCCTATGACACTGTGTGCGGCTGTATAGTATGGGAAGTATTGAAGATAAAAGGAGTGAGGGATGAGACAATAAGGAGAGTGAGGAATATGTACAAAGCAAGTGTGATATGTGAAAGTGGAAGGGGAGAGGACAAAGTGATTAGAGTTGAGAAATGGCCTGAACCCTGAGCAAGGAAGTGCACTCTCATCCCTACTGTTCGTTGTAGTGATAGACAAAATAATGAAAGATATGCTAGAAAGGATAGTGGAAGGAAATATGAAAGCATTGATGACTGCAGATGTTCTATGGTATAGGCCAGTGAGATTGGGTATGGAATGAGGTTTAATGTAAGGAAGCGTGAGATAATAAGTATAACAATGAAGAGAGACAGGTGCACGTCTTTTGTGGCAGAAGGAGGGGAGGAGGTGAAGATTGTGTAAAGCTTTGAATACTTGGGGAGTGTGATAGAGGAAAGTGGAGGAAACACAATAGAAATCGGTGAGAGAGGGTGGCAAGCAGAAGCTTTTTTTTTAGTAGTAGGAGGATTATAATTTGGATCAGGGCTGTACCGAGGAGCTGTAAAGGAGTGATCTACAAGACATGCTATGTACCAATATTGACATACGCAGTGGAAACTTGGGTGATGAAGGAGCAGGATGGAACCATAATTCAATCCTGTGAAATTACATTTCTGAGAAGTACCATGAGGGTGACAAAAATAGATAAGATGAGAAATGAGAGGTTGAGAGGGATAGTTAGGTAGGAACCAGTGCAGGACTGAATAAAGAAGTCATAACTAAGGTGGTACCTCCATTCGAGGAAAATGGTGAAGAAATGGATACCAAAGAAGAATATAAATGTATGCCTCAAAGCTCACCATTAAAACACATTACAGTAATTTTCGGGGTACATCAGGCCCCTTCTTCAACAGAAGAGAGCAAAACACAGACTAGAACATGATTAGAGGTTGATAATTGTTCCTGGGATTTAAAGCAACAACAACCATTAATTTTGTGTGTGTTCAAACTAAGATATTCACTAGATTTTCAAGACCAATGAACTTGTGTAAATTTTGACAGCTTGTTTTTTAATTCTCATTAATATTAGTAACAATAATGAGATTAATAAAATGCCTTTTTTGATACTACTGAAAGAATACTTACCAAAGTTCTGCTTATAGAATACAAAGCACAAATACAATAAAACAATAACACTTGATGGAACATAACCAGCTTTTTTGTATAAATTATATGAATTGACCATTATTAGTCAAATTTTGAGGAACCTAGTTTTACCAAACAAAAACTATTATTTAATTATTTTTTTCTCTCAAAAGTTGTCTACATTCAACCTTTGGTAGGTAATTAAATCTAGCCTATATTGCTATTTATTTAACATTGAATATAATACTCTATCTTAGTGAAGTTTTTTTTTTAGTGTACTGGATTTTTTTTTTAAATATGTAAATTTGAAAAGGTCTTAAAATTATTTTTGTTTCACAGTATTGGACATAATCCGACACCTTGGTCAGTCAGTAGCATGTCTGGCTACTGAGCTAAGGGTCCCAGGTTCAGTTCCAGACATAGCAAAAAAATTTATCGTTGTTGAAATGTGGAATTCTCCTTTCACAGTGATGGATTAAAGACCTGTGACTGGATGTTATGTCTGCCCTAGTGTTAAGCTTGATTATAAGGCATATGAAGCTACAACAAGCCTAGCAAGCCAGTAGTATAAAATATTAATGGTGTGTGAAGCTTCGAAAAGTCAAAGTTGAAGGTTAAATCTCCTTCGACTTCGACATCTATCACCTTCCAATATTTGAAAAATTTCGAAGGATAAATCTTGGATAAATTATCAAATGATTTAATTTTATCTTACTAAATATTTCATATTTGTGACGTGGCACAGGAAAAGGGACCTTTACCGATCAAATATTTTGGAACAGCTGATAATACGGATTGGGATCAAAATATCATATTTTTTAATTATTGCAGCAAACGCTACTTGCACTCTCTTAGAACTACTAGAAATAGGTTTCAGTTCATATTTTACTTCCTAGACAGCAGAGAAAACATTTTGGTACTTGTCTTTTAATAATGCAAAACTTTAACCCATGTTTTCTCAAAAAACACACTTTTTTTCAACTTGCGAGTTCAAATGGCAGTAATTTTCTCAATTCTTGGAATATGTTGACACATTTTACATCACATTATTCATCAATTTGTGCTCTTTCCAGTGATATCAATAACTCATTATTGACCTGGGTGAAGATAAGGTCCCTTTTCTTGTGCCGCGTCACATTTCATTATTTGATAATTTTAAAACCGTCACTAAACATTATTTTAACACCGACTAGTAATTTAACTACCATAACGTAAGCAAGGATCAAAAGCGGGTAAGTAAATGTTAATATATTACATTAACTTTCACCAAATAATTTTGTATAAAATAAAAATACTTATAAAGAAATAACACCATGGTCCCTGGTATGAAGTAGAGAAAGGGCTTTAGTTGTGCTATCATCCCAGCTTGCGTCTAATGTTTAGTCCATAATATTCCATCTCTTTTAAATTATCTGTGACAAATTTACAAGTGCATTTTGACACAGAAGGTTTTCATAACTTTTTCGCATTTTCTTTATTATTCAAAATGTCTGATACAGAAAGTGGGGAACAAAAACAGAATTTAATTTATAATTATTTTCAGGGAAATGCAGATAAAAAGACTTGCATGTGTAAAATTTGCAAAATAATTGTTGATTTAAAAGTTAAAAGTAGTGTTAAGTGACAACAACAAAAATCCTAGGTAGCTTCGACTTTGACTTTTCTTCACAAGTTTCAAGCTTTGCTTCGACTTCACTTCACATTATAAAAAGTGGTCTTTGCACATCCCTATAAAATATATGACTTTAATAAAAAAAACTGACCCAGGTCACAGGCTGAAAATGGTAATGGATGTAAAGTAAAGCATTGAACATAAAAAATATTTTAATTGATTATTTTGATGTTTTATTTTTTTACCCAGATGTTGAAAGGTGTGACATGGTATACAGAGCGTTCTATATCGGAGATCTCTCTTGGTGGACTTCTAGTTTTGGTTGTCATCAGGACAATACAATACAACATGCTCAAGATGAGAGTGAGTGTCTGTCATTTAACTTCCAATCTTACTAAGATTTATTTAATTTATTTCTCTCAAGTTTTAAAACCCTCCTATTCATATATATAACTTTCCTCAAATCATTAACTATATCACCCCCACCCCACAGTATTAACCTATTACTATTCTATTACTTCCTCCAAAAATTAGAGTCGTAAAAATAAATTTAGTTTTAGTAATAATATATATATAGTTATCATTATTACATATTTTATCACATATTTTGTCTGATTTAGCTCTATATTTATGTATCTACCTATTTTGTAGGTTAATACTACATAAAAATCCTGGCTCTATCTCTAAGTGATGTATAAATTTAAGTTCTTCAACATGCTCATGTAACAATGGTTCACCTTGACAAAGCTACGCAGTAAAGAACACAATCTGTTGTGGTAATTATAAACTAATTCAATATATTATATCCTCAGTTCTCAAAGCCAACACACTTGTTACATACTATTCAAGGGTGCAATAGTAGGCTCTACAAAGGTTTTATAAATATGTATCCCTATATTACCTAAATAAATATTTAATTTTTCTCATAAAAAAAAAACCCTCAAATTTTGTTTTAAAAATTCTCAAATTAAAAAGTATTTTATGGAAATAGTCATTAATAGTGTGTCGGGGAGGAGGAAAGAATGATAGCCATGATGTTTATGGAGGGAAACGTGAGCTGAAGTACAAGAACAGCTACGGGAATAAAATGAGGAATTGAAAGAGACTGGGATGAAACTTATCACGGCAAAGATTGAAGTCAAGTGATAATGGTGTGTGAGGTTCACTTTTTTAATTCAAAGCAAATGTATGAAATATTCTCAAAGTGGAATCAAAGTTTGAATTTTTTTGGTTTGATATTTAATGTTTTTAAAATATCATATTGTTGTTATTTATAAATTTTTATGCTCCTTAAATTACTTGGAAAATGTTTAATCTCTCAATTGTTTGTAATATTTTGTTTTATTTGATATATATTATTATTGTTATCATCACAACTTAGAATGTAAGGATTTCATTTNTTCAAATTTTGTTTGTTTTTAGTGTTATTTTAAAATGTAAGGATTTTATTTTTTTTTTTTTTTTTTTTTTGTGTGCATATTAATTTTTAACTGATCGAATGGCAATAATTGTTCATAATTTGAGTATTTTATCTGTCAATATCTTTATTGTTGGTGCCGAAAATTTTTTTGAAGCCAAGTTGAAGTGATGTTTGTTTTGAAGCCATATTGAAGTTTTGAAGCTTTGCACACCCAGACAAGTGATGGTTATGAAAAGGAAGAGGATAAGGTCCAGAAAAACTCTAGAGTTGGTTGGAATAGAACTGATAAATATAAAGTATCTTGAAAATGCCATAGAGGTAGAGAAGATCTAATAATAAGAGGCCAAACTGTTTTAAAGGTGTGTAAGAGACCTGCTATGTAGAAGAGAAGTGCCCTTTATGTGTAAGGAAGTGCTGTACAGGGCGTACTTTGAACCCATAATCACATGTGCACCAGAAACATGGACAATGAATGTAAGAGAGACAAGGAAAGTGGAGGCCATGGGAATGAAGTTTGGGGGTAACATGTTAGCTGTCACGAGTAGAAACAAGATTAGGAATGGGTACAGGTAGTACATGAGATAGTATACAAAGCAAGTCTGAGATGTTATAGACATGTAATGAGGATGGGAAAAGAGAGGATGTCAAAGAAAATGTTGGAAATGAAGTATGCAACAAAAATACCGCAAGGGAGACCAAGAAAAAGATGGTAATAGCAGATAACAGCGAGTTTGCAAGTGAGAGTAAAAGAGTGGAAGTGATCATAGGAGGAAGATTAGTGGAAGGATAGAAGAAGATGGAGGCATTTTACTAAACGGACCCAGCCACAGGCTGTAAGCAGTTGATGATGATGAGAATGATTACGATCTATGGGATACAAGCAAGAACACCAACTGTAAGCCCTGCTGGTCAATATATTTGTTTGGCACACTGTGACTCAAGAGCATTGCTCATCAAAATACTTAATGGGGCTAAGGTGATTAGGGAAAATATTAGATTCATGGTTATAATTTAAGCTGGTTTCACATTGATTTGGAACTTGTTTTAGAGCGCCTAAACTGCTTATTTGAAAACTTTAATATTTACATTGTGTTTGTTTAATTGCATGTTCTAAAAGTCTTTCAAGACCGCCACAAATATAATATATACTCTTATTCTTTCACTTTCAATCATTTCCTTAAAAAACCTTTTAAAATAACCTTCAAGACAAGCACCAACCATCATCACCATCATGAGCTGTTTCCAGCCTCTAGCTGGGTCATGTTAGTAAAATGCCTTCATCTCCCTGTCCTTCCACCATTCTTCATCCCTTACTCTTGTACATTCTTCTCCTCTCACTTGCACATTTTCTGTTATATGCTCCTCCCAACTTTTTTCTTGATCTTGGTTACTGTATTTTCCATCCTCACTACCATCTCACTATACATGAACTAAATATCTACATTATGTTTAGGACAAGTACCTCCACACCAACTGCCTGGCCGCACTAGCCAACATGTCCGGACAGTTTCGCAACCTTCATCCATATGTCAGCCAGAGGCTAGTCAGCCTGTTTGAAACCCTCTCCAGGAAACATGCTCGTTTGGCGGAGCAGATTCACCAACAGCCACAGTCCCAAGTCACTGTCAATATAGAGGGGCCTGAGGAACTGTCTGATATGGTGAGCTCAACAATAGTTATTATTGCTATGTTACTTTTATATATGTATATGTGTGTGTGTGTTAGTTTTTTGTTGTTAACTATTAATTTTTTGTCAAGCTATCTATCTATTAAAGCCTCCACCCTGTTGCATCAATTTGGTAACACTGCAATGTAAGAGTTTGACTATTTTTACCAATTGTTTAAATTTTGTTTTTATTTCTATTTGGTAGCTAAAACTACGACTTTTTTTTTGCTTTTTTGTTGTTGTTGTTGTTGTTGCATTGGTTTGAACCAAACTGGCCTTGATGCCTAACGGATTTTTCATAGTGATTAGTTTAAAATAGCAGAATCCGTACTATCCCTTTGTAAATAATCAAGGCTTTAAAATTTAAAGCATTATCTAACAAGATTAAATGTAATTTAAAACACTTATCTGTTTCTTTTCATGACAACCTTCATTTGAATTTAACATATATTTTATTTAATGCAGATGTCCACAGTCCACGGAGCATTATTACAAGTAATTGCTAGCACCACACTTAGACATTAGGTGAACAAGCCAATCATAGTTACATGATTTGATTGATTTCACAACTAGAATGTCCCCTGATAAAACACTTCAAGACGAATATTTAATTAACTATCTGAATATCGATATGGCGGAATATTCTAAAGGAAATTTAAATTATGTTACTTTCAGCCAAATATTATCTTACCTCATATCTTCGCTAATTCTTCAAAGTATTTTTCTTTACCATCTCCTTTTATTCTGTTTCTCATCTATATTTCGCTATTCCGGCAAATTGCCTACACTTTTTGGTGTATATTTTGAACTTTTTATTATTATCCCCGGCGGAAGGGGTTTAGGAAGAATAGAAGGAAATGATCAAGATTTTTGTTTTGTTGTTTGGCGTCCACTTAAAGATGTTTCAAAACCTTCATACAATAGAAGCTCTTTAGTCCAGCATTCTACGGTTTGGCACATTCTATAATTCGACACCGATTGAACCGCCCGCGTTTGGGTTTTTTCGGGTGGATTTGTGTGTTCATTGGCCTTGCCTTGCCAGGGGTTTTCAGTTTGTCTGTGTTTCACTCAGAATTTATCGTAACTGTCAGCACAGTGTTCATTTCAGTATAATGGTTCCTGTTTTTTAACTGGTTTCAAATCACGTTTGCACAATGTTCTCGAAGCCCAGCACAACTTCTTAAATTGCTAATAAAACTAGTAAGCTTAAGCATTTGACTTTCACTATACAGCAAAAACTAGAAATAATTAATCGTCTCGAAAAAGGTGAAAACAGAAACTTCATAATGTGTGATTTAATTATTGGTTCTTCGACTATTTATGATATAAAAAAACAAAAATAGGTACTTAATAAGTTTGCTGCTCAAGCTGTTACAGCAAAGTATACAGAATCAAGACACACATTGAAGAAACCTAAACTTGAAATTCTTGATTGTGCCTTGTACACTTGGTTTAGTGCAAAACGATCAAAGGGAAAACCAGTGATTGGGCCTATGATCATCGAAAAAGCAAAACAATTTCATTGTGATCTGAATATTGAAAGTGTTTGTGTGTTTTCTGATGGTTGGGTTCAGAAATTTAAAATTCGACACAAAATCCGAAAGCTGGATATGGGTGGCGAGAGCAGATCAGCCGATGAAAATGCTGCTGAAGAATTTAAAGACACTTTTAGCAGCTTTGTTTTAAAGTGAGAATTAACCCGTGGTCAAGTTTACAATGACGATGAAATCAACCTTTTATGGCGTTGTTTTTCCAACGTCTACTCTGGCAGGTGGGGATGAAAAATCTGCTAAGGGATTTAAGGAAAATAAAAATAGATTTACTGTTTTGTTGTGTTGAAATACATCTGCTGACACCTGTCATGATTGGTAAATATAAAAAACCTATAGCTTTAACCGGAATCATAAACTTGCCTGTGCATTATGATGCACAGAGCAATGCATGCATATTGGTTTTTCCATAATTTTTTACCAGATGTAAAGGAAAACTTTAAGAAACGTAGAATGCCAGAAGACAGCAGAGTACTTTTGTTGCTAGACCGCTCATCCTCCTGCTTCTGATTTGGTTTCTGGCAATATTTTTGCAGTTTACCTACCACCAAATGTCACTCCCTTGATTCAGTTAATGGATCAAGGTGTGATTCAAAATGTCAAGTGTTTCCATAGAAGATCTTTTGCACTAGTCCTTTGGACGCTGACTCTGATGTAACAAAAAAAATCAGACTAGGGGGCAACTCACTTGTCAGTGACACTCTACCCTTGTGGTGGATCATCAAGGACAGTAGCATATAGAGAGTTGGAGCAATTTTAAGACTAAATTTTTGAATATGTTTTGGTCTGTTGAGACACAAGAGCAACAGAGGGCGAAGCTTCATGCTTATAGATTCATTGAAAGCAGGGCTATGCCTGATGGATATCTAGCTGAAATGTATGCTAAAAGCAGAAATTTTGATTCTGCCTTCACCGACTCTAAACTTGTGAATATAGACATGCAGCAACTGTCCCTCAAATGCAGAGAAATGTTAGTCAACCTGACCTACAGATTGTAAGAGGAGTTTAGGGAAGGATTGCAGCAGTTAGATGCTCTCGGGAAGGATAAAAGGAGGGACAGAGGGTCTCCGGGCTCCCCACCACATAGACATCCTAATAGGCATAGGTTTGGAGGAACCTCTTCAAGGTATTAGGACGGTCCCCGGCAACAAGAGCTATAGAGAAGGGACAGGCCCCAAAGAGGTAGCAAGAGTGTTTTTTAAGTTTGGAAACTCCACCAGGTAATTTTGAAGAACAAGGCCAGGGTTTTCACCACAAATATCATAAAATAAGGGATATAAGGGCACCCCCAGGACATATTCACTCCAATGGGAACTATCCATATTCCAATAATAGGGAACCCTATTTTGGACATCAACCCCAGAAACCTTCTCAATTATTATATTTCAACCCCCAGGTAGGTGGATTTACAATAGATCTCCAGGGAACCAAAACCCAACACCGGAGAGACAGAGTCTAAACTTCTCAGCCCTTTTATATAAATGCAATTGTCAAGGAGGAAAACTATCTATTTGCGATATAGATTTCCGAGGTCTTTAGCAGGTGCTATACGCTCTGGCAGCATAAATAGGAGATTGTGTAAGTGTAAATTTAGGAGCCCATATGCTCGGCGTAGACTTTAAGGTGGAGTGCTAGTGAGCGTGAGTTTAGGGCAGTATTTTTGCAGCTTTTGTAGCACAAACATCTTTTGGCCAAAATAAATCAAATATTTCTTCTATAGAAACATAGAGTTTTATTTTCTGCACATGCTAATATCAAAAGTTATTGAATATCTGTCATGAGCATGGCGGCATTTGGTGACAAACTTTTCTCTTCATTTAAAACGTTTGTCACCAAATGCTGCCATGCTCATGACAGAATTTCAACAACTGTTGATATTAGCATGTGCAGAAAATAAAACTCTATGTTTCTATAGAAGAAATATTTGATTTATTTTGGCCAAAAGATGTTTGTGCTATAAAAACTGCAAAATTAATGCAATAAACTCGCTCTCACTAGCACTCCGCCTTAAGGAAGATTTGTTAGAAGAAGAAGAAGAAGTGGACCAGCAAGCAAGTCCAACCTGTCCTGAGCTCACACTAGAAATCAGAGAGGTATCCCATAAATGTTAAATGATTTTGGGGCAGATATAAGCCGTGTGTTTGAGGAAGTAACAAAGATGCTACTGTCAACGGGGAGACCCATCCTTATGTTCCCTCCACCAGTATTTAAAATCCTAGCGACCACAAACAGGAAAAGTCCTCTTATTCATAATCAAATATTTTTAGCAATAAAATTGTCAGTGGCCAAGTGGTTAGTGGTTAAGAACTTAATGAAACCAGTGAAACTAGGTATCAACCATCTAACCGAGCAGGGCTTATCACTCGATTTTTAAAATAATAAAGTGTATTTTATGTAATCCCCAAGTCAACGAACCAAGTAGTCTGGTATATAAACAATGTGAATGGGCTATCAATGAAGACAAAAGACTTAGTGCTTTTGTTAACCCTTTTATTTAAATTGTCAGAAAGCTACGAGAACATGTCAATATCAAACAGCACTTTAGGCGAATGAAGATGATTTACCCCAACTGTGCCGAATTTGAACACTTTGTGGTAAAATTAAGACATTTGATCCCAGAAAAAAAAGACAGTTTGCTGCAAGTATTATGGAGGTGTAGACAGGAGTTTTATGAGCAACCAGGACTCAACAAGTTGGAAGTGTGGAAAATGTAAGAATAAATGAATAGATAAGTGTGTATGTATAGAGAATTTTAACATTCTTTCTTATAATCCATTCATTATAACATACATCCATTCAGTTAAGTATTAAATTACTGGTCTGGGATCTGGTTGTTAAGTTTATCATATAGTTATAATCGGTTCTGAACCACCATTAAGCAGTATTAGAGCTCTAAAACAAATTTCACTTAAAAAATTAGGAGTCAAAAAAGTAATAAAACAATATGATTTGAGTCTTTACTCTGAAATTTTCTCACATCCTCAAATCTCTAATACTCTTAAGGATTCGAGGATCCCATCCTTAATGGTCACCTGTCATGTTATTACAATTACAGATTTTAGTAGAAACAACACATCAAATTGATGACTTGTGTAAGGTTTGTTTAACCCGATCTTCCTTAGGAATTCATTTCATATATCCTTTTAAAGAGGATAAAAACAATCTGCAATTACACATTTAAACCAAAATATTCAAATCTAGAAAATGTAACCTATCAGAGGCGCTGACTGCAGAAGTGCTTTGCATACTAAGCACACCCATAAATATTTTCAGAGGTGCTCGTCACCCCCCAATATTTCAGCCTTTTTAAAACCTTAATATTATGGTGCTAGCTCTCTTGGATATATGGTTGCGCTGCAAAAAGTGTTATATAGCGTAGCAAACGACATCTGATATGTAGGCCAGCATTATTAAGTTGGTAGCACTCACTATTAGTGAACTGACAACCTGCATTTGTCAACATGTTTCCACTATAGTTTGATTAGTAGCAGTACTCGTATAGCTAGTATGTATTATTTTTTGTGTTGTTTATGCTTGATTTCTTTTATTAAATTAATTTTTATTTTATTTTATATAACATACATTGAGACTAACAAATTGCACCTTAATTTTGACCATTTTTCAGATATGGCACTTGAATATTTGCAAATTTTATACCAACCCTACTTTTTATAGAGCATCCCCAAAGTTAACAAGTCAGCACCTATGAAACCTATCATGTCATGGATTACTCCCACTGAAATGGAACTGATCCATTCTTGTTTATGTTTAATAGGCTCAAGACCTCACTGTCCTTGAGGAAGTGCTGAGGATGGTTCTGGAGATTCTAAACTCGTGCCTATCTCATCAGCTTTCTCACAATCCTAATCTTATCTATACTCTACTGTATAAAAGAAACATATTCGAACCTTTTAGGACACACCAAGCTTTCCAGGACATTGTCAACAACATCGATGCTGTAAGTACAAAGCATAAAACTTGCAATTTTATCCTGATATTGTCAGCCCTAAGCATTTATTGCCATGTCCAGTTTAGTACACTAACTTTGATCTCATATTTTATAACTAAATATTTTAGTTTCAAATTAGAGTAAATACCCATCTCTTTAATGTTAAACAGTTGTATGTATTTGAATAGCAACTTTGGAGGTTAGAGGGCTTAAATATAACAAAAAAACAAACTTTTACTCTGGCTAGCTTCACCATATATACATATAACACAAAATGTGTATGCACGATGACAATACATTTCTTTAGCATTAACAATGGTATATAATGTGGGCTACACGGGTCAAAGCTACCGTAATTTCTCTTTTAATGCTAGTTTTTACTATTTTGGTTTTCTATGTGACTCTGGGCCTAAACAAGTTGGACAGCTGTGATCCCAACATATTGTTTCATGAAACAATAATCATGCGAAACGACAATAATTTTATATCTTTAACTCTTTGTACTTTCTACCTATAGTCACACATGCAGAGGAAACAAGGCTGATACGGCATGGAAAATGAGATAACACCAAAGAAAATGGTGGTGATGAAGTAGATCTTTGTAGGAAAAAGACCACAAGGGAAAGCAAGAAAGAGATAAGGGTAGCAGATAATATAAATTGTGCAAGTGAGAGAAGAATAATGGTGAAAGGAAAGAGAAAGATGGAGGCATTTTACTAAACTGACCTAGCCACAAGCTTCACACATTTGATGATAATAAGTATGAACTCTTGGTAGTACAGGAAAGGGTTAATCTTACCTATACAGGAGAATTGGATGACCAATTTCAGTCAATTTGAAAGATTATCAGCACCATGTTCCAAATTTATTTATTCTTTGATAGATGGGTCTACTGGTTCTAATATCTGAATCCAAATTTTATAAAATATGCAAGCATTAGCAGTTAATTTTATCATATTGATATGACTTTCGTCTTTCAATTCTGATTTTGTTCAAATTAATTGTCATAGAAAATACAAATTTTAAATAAAATAGTAGGCATCTTGAATATCCTTAAGAATTGAAAAGATTAGAATATTTAATGGCCCACCAACAGTGACCCACATTATGCCTTTTTATGCAAAGTTTCACCACTTGTTTTGAATCTTAAAGTTTTTTTCACATGATAGTAGCCATTATCTTTTTACTTCATCACTTACCATCACATGACTAGAACAAATGCTCACAGAAGAAATGTGCTCATGATCGTGCAAATTGTAGTTAATCATGATGGATGATTTGCTCTGCAGTAATATTTTGTACGTTTCAGGTGTAAGACAAACCCCAGAGTTAGCATTACTCATTTTGATAAATATTTGTTTTTTGATGGTACATTTATACACTACTGATGGCTTGCAGACAAATATTCATTATAACTTTGATCACTTAATATATGGTTTAAACAGATGTTGGGTAACCTAGAATCTTTGACTCGTCAAGCCCGTAAGGATATTCAAGATTAAGAGATTATATCATCATATTGTAAACCTAATAACCAGACCATAGCCCACTGGCTGCCAAACAGGGTTCTGCGGCACACAAGTGTGCCGCGGGCTTTTTCATGCTGGCAAATAATAAACTCTAGTGTGGTATTTTAAAATCATGTTCTATTAGTATTGAGAACAAAAGAATTTATGAAGAGAATACCGCTAAGCACACACAAATCTGATAAAATTTAATAACAGAGTAAAACCCTATTAGACCGAACCCCAGTAGTCCAAAATTCCAGATAAGCCTAACACACTTTCCGAAAACTGGGAAAAAATTAAGTCAAATGAAATATAGTATATTGGTTGACAAGCTTAAAGTTAAAAGAGGTTTGTAAAAAAAAAGTTATATCTGGTAATAAATGCTTAATATTTACATGTGTAGTCAACACAGTGTGTTCTCCTGTATAATTCAGTACATATTACATGTTATACATCTGTTGAATAAATCAAAATTTGATTAAACTCATTCAACTGTTATTTAAAGTTTGTGAAAATAGTGTATCCCTTTATTCTCCCACTTAATCTGAACGAGCTTTGGTCCCAATTAGTTTGGATTAACAAGGTTTTAGTATACTAATGATAATAACAATAATATTGATCAAATACACAAAATATATAATATTCCCTGTTAATGTATAATTCCCACTGCCCATCGCTAGAATACATGGGTGTACAGTGAAAATTTCTGCTCATGTGCTAGCTATGGGCTTAAAGCAGACCGCATACCCGGGCCCGGTGCAGTATGAGGCAACTCATCAACAGTGCTTTGCGATGGGTGGCTGTTTTGCAGATTAATACAGCGTTGGTATAGTTTAGTTATCTCATTTTTTGTCACAAATATTTACTTAATAGTGCTCCCTAAAATTCATTATAAACAAGTTGGTCCTTAGAAAAAGACAATTTTAAGAGGATTGTAGCAATGAGGAGTAGAGATGTGATCCAGAAAATTTTCAAGGATTTCATCTGAAAATATATTTTAAATACTTAAACGAAATTAATTTAATTGAGATATAGATATCACAAATTTCAACATTTATACTTCAGTGTAATTTCTACCAAGTGTGTTAATACCAGAAATATCAAAAAAGTTCCAATAACAACTATTCTATTTCGCTCATCACACTCACATATTGGCTACAGCGCTTGGTGGCTGAATGTGTCACTTAGTTGGGGTTCCCCCATCTCTTTACCAGTTACTTCTCTGGACCTTACTGGCCTCCTCACATCTCCAGAGTCTCCAGAGTCCCCTGTTTCATCACATTTCTGGACATCCCCCATCTTCTGACCTATCGGGACACCCCCTTTCTCATCACATCTAGGAACATCCCTGTATTCTCACACCTCAGGGACTCTCCAGGCCTTATCACTAATATAATGTATGTAAGTGTGATTCAAGTGTCTCATTTTGTGCAATTTTATTTTTGTACAATAGCTTAAAGATCTTGAGTTTTTGTTTCTACACTTTTTGGGGAGTGTAATTAATTTATAGTCTTAAGTACATTCTTTTATTTTTGAATTTTTTATTACTTTTGTATTGTTTAAGAAATCCATACCACAAAAAGATTGTAATTGGGAAACATTTTAGAGAATTTGGAGAAGAAACCAAACTTGTAGGCAATTGTGTTTATTATTTAAGGAATATGCGAACAATGCCACTAGGATGTAAAAATATATTTTGGAGTGCGTGAAATGCCCTGAGAAAAGTGAAAAGTGTTTACGTGCCTCCATAGGGAAAGTTTCAAGAACACATTTGTATAATACTGCTCTAGGTAATGATGTTTCTCCAGAAGAAGTTGCCTCACATATTTTGGATTCCATGTGTAATCCAAACTTCTCTGGACAATCAAATTTATCAAATTTCTTGGACAAAATGTCTACTGAAGAAAAGCAAATACATTATGAATCACCGACACATGCAATATGTGTGAGTGGTGCACCCCTTTGACCGAAAACTCATATTGGGTAAAACACTACATAATAATCCGCCCATCTTAAGAACTGCTGTCATATTACCATCCATTCATTCCACTTTTGGACAAAGAGTACGATAGGATCCAAGAAAAGGTGGTAAAAAAAAATTGCCACTCTGGAGTCCCTTACTCTTATGTCAGATGTTTGGACACATATATGTGGAAATCTCCTTATCAGTGTGATATTTGCCACACCGCAAACAGTGTTCCTAAAAGCTGTGGAAACCAAAATGTCACATCATGTAGGGAAATACATAGCTCAAATTCTAAGGCACTGAAATTGAAAAATTTTGTGCTTCAAAGATACAAGCTGTGGTGACTGACTTTACACGTAACATGGCTTGGAAAATTTTAAGGGAAAATTGCCCTCATTTGGTGAAATTCCGTTGTCTTGCTCATGGCCTAGTAAGATTCAAAAAAGTTCCATCATGCATATTTTGATGAATCAGTGGATACAATTCTCTCGTCACACCTAAGAAGGAAGATATTGATCAATGATGGCTTTTGAGGAAAGGTGTAAGGAGCACACAACATTCTTAAACTGATTTCTTCTGCCATACTAAAGTTCAGTTAAGTTCTAAACTTAATTATAAAATTTATTAAAAGTACTATACTATATACATGTACATTTTTGTGTAGGTGATCCAATTTTTCTCCCGCAAGTTGGACCAAAACAACTCAGACCTGAGCGTGACGGAGGTGTTGGCTACCATTCAACAGGGGGCCTTGCAATGGCCCCGAGAAAGGCTCAAGGTTAGTAGTGTGTATGGAGTGTCAATCTATTCTATACTCTTTAATGTATGGAGTGCCACTATCTTCTCTATTCATTAATGTATGGAGTGTCATCATCTTCTCTACTCATCAATGTATGTTTGTGTTTAACCAAACACGAGGAAGTATAAAATCAACACTTTACAAATAGAGAGGAATGTATAATTGCTGGTTTATATTATATCTCCATCTTGATATTTGTAGCTATGCCAACTGTTTAATCTACCAACTTGAGAAAGGAAACAATTCAGGAAATTGCATTATGTGAAGGTTCTGGCATTAAATGGGTTGTTGATTGCCCCACTGTGCCATCTGGTGTCTTAAGACTATGATAATGGTGACTTGAAGGGGAATTGACATGCATTGAGATTGAACAATATAATGAGTTTATGAATTGATGAGTATTTAAGGGTGACTAAATATAAAGTTTTGGTTTAGATTAGGAGGGATAGCCAGCTCACCTACTTGATTAAATACAGTGGAACCTGACTAATTCTGAAGTTCCGTGATTCAAAATTGTCCTTAATTCAAATTTCTCGCCCGGTGTCATAAATTCTGTACTAAAACAATGTTAAAAAATCATCGATAGTTTGAATTTTGTTTTAGTTAATTTGAACTTTTCGTAAGTTGTAATGTACTGTGCAGTATTGTTTTATTTTTGTAAACAGTGGAAGCAACATTGGAATGCGGTCAGTACCCTTCTTCGCTCCCCTCTTCCTACCCCGCTCACCCGTGCGTCTTTGTTTACTCATATAGTTTTTTACCCCATTAGTCAAGGTCGAACTACTCGAGCGGTTAAGTGCACTGTTCTTAGTGATTTAGTCGTAGCAATATTTTTGTGACGTGCCAGTTTATTTTGTTTTGTTGTTGAGTTTTTGTTTAGTACATATTGTACAGTAGTTTTGTGTGTGTATCGTGATGTCACTGTCCAAGCCACAGTCCTATACATAATTAACTTTGGCCGAAAAATTAGCGGTGATAAAGGAAGTGGAAAAGGGACTTACTAAGAAATCAGAAATTTCAAAGGCCTTCGAAATTCCCCCAAACACACTTTCAACATTTTTTAAAAACAAACAAAAAATTTTGAGCAATGAAAATGGGAGTGGAAAAGATAGGAAAAGATTAAGAGGACTAGAAAACCCATATGTGGACAACTGTGTACTGAAGTGGTTCAAACAAGTGCGAGACAAGATAGTCCCAGTGAGCGGCCCTCTTCTTAGAGCAAAGGCTGAACATTTTGCATCTGAATTAGGAAAAACTGACTTCAAAGCGAGTGCAGGGTGGCTAGATGGATTCAAACAACGAAATGGAATTTCTTCAAAGCTGTACGTGGTGAAAGTGGTTCTGTTGATGTACGCTCAGCCGATAATTGGAAAGAAGACTTGAAAGGAATGATCCAGGACATAGAACAAAAAAAAACATTTTTAACATCGATAAGACGGGACCTTTTTACAGTTGTATGCCTGACAAAATTCTTACATTTATAGGTGAACGGTGCAGTAGGGGAAAGCTTAGTAAAGCTCAAACAGCACTGTTAATTGGAGCAAATATGGATGGTTCTGAAAAGCTGCTGTTGTTAATGATTGTAAAATCGGCTAACCCACGTTGCTTCAAAAATGTAAAATCGAAGCCAGTGGGATACAAGTCAAATAGAAAAGCATGGATGACAGGTGATCTCTTTGAAAAATGCCATTTAAAAATTGACAAATTGTTTGGCAAACAAAATTGGACAATCCTTTTATGCATTGGCAATTGCACTGCTCATAACAGAGTTCTCCTTTTGGAAAATTTAAAGGTTATTTTTTGCCTAGCAAATATGACATCGGTTATTCAACCTATGGGGCAAGGGAAAATTAAGAACCTAAAACATTTCTAAAGACGATTGTTGGTTGAAAAAATTCTTGCTGGAGATTTGTCTACTCAGAAAATTTCACTTGACATTCTTCAAGCCTCAAGAATGTGTAAGCAAGCATGGGACCAAATGAACATTTAGACCATTAAGAACTTCATCAAGAAAGAAAATGATGGATAACCTGTGATTGAAGCTGCGCTAGCTATTGACAACTGGGAGGAAGTTACTCCTGATCCTGCTATCTCCTATGTGGACTTCATCAGCGAGGAATAAGATGTGGCAGTGTGTGGTGAGGTTATTGATGCAGACATTGTCGCAGAAGTTCTCAACAATAACATCCAGGCTGAGGATGGAGCATCTGGTGATGAAGGGGACAATTCTTCAGTAGTTCAGGAAAAGCCTATCCTGAGTGTGGCAGAAGCCATGGACCATATCCAAGAACTCGGGCTTTTTTTATAAGTTGCAACAATGTAAGTGATTAAATTTTCCAGTCAATATCTTCAATTAGAATCATACACTGTGACTGAGAGACTTAAATCAGGAAAATAGATTAAAATCTCCGACTTTTTAAATAAATGTTGAACAAATTATATCCAAATACATTATATAAAGTTTTGAAGTTCGGTCGCAAACTTAACTATTTATTTTCAATTCCTCCTAAGCCACTTATTTAATTCGAATTTTTTTCGTGGTCCCTTCAAGTTCGAATGATCCAGGTTCCACTGTACAAGCATCTCAAAACACCACGCCTTACATCCCCAGATGACATTTTAACACAACAACCAACCAGAAAATACTGTACCCACCAATAGTAGGTCACGCTAGTAAAAAGCCGCTTTTACTAGCGGCCACTAAACTAGCCCTATGTGACCCAGGTTTAATAGATTAAAACTCAAAAAGTTGAAATGAAATATTTGTTTCATTGTTGTTTCTAAAACTATAACCTCAAAAGTTCTGTTTTTGTAAGATAAGTAGTTTAAAGGGGTTTTTAGATTATGCTTTTTTTTGTGCAACATTATACGCGCATTGGCAGTATGCATCTTGCCTCATGCTACTGACCTGTTTTCACTTTTGCGTCTCTTTCTATGTGTCAAAGATGTTGTTGCAGAAAATACTTCTTGCTGGCGTTGCTGCAGATATAATCATTTTACGGCGCGAAAAGAAATGGTTTTGTGATTAGGGATTTTGATGAGTATGATTGAACCACACATTTCAAAACAAGCTACTACATTTATAGTCCTGTGTGATAACCACTACAACAATGGATGATTCTCATAGTCATTGATAGATTTGATGGTTTTTTCGGTACGCCACTCCATCATGGAAAACACAACTAGACAAACCAACGACACCACCTTCAACAGTTATAAAGTGACTGGGGCAAGATTATTGCATTGTTCTTTCCAAATATTTGGGAAGCACTTGCGCCTACTTTCAGATTGACACACAACTACATTTGGGGCATGTGCCTGCACCTTCTGTTCACCTAGTTGCATGTGGAATGTTGCGCAAAAAAAGGCATAGTCTAAAAAATCCTTTAAACTCTAATATCCAGTCAATTAAATAGCATGGCCAATTCCAACTTTAGACCATAAACATAGCAAATATATTTTTTTATCTTATTGTTTGCTACTAAATTCTTTTAATCTACAATTTCTGGTTTTTCTTCCCCCTAGAAGTTTCCAGATCTCAAATTCAAGTATGTGGAAGAAGATCAACCAGAAGATTTTTTCATACCTTATGTTTGGTCTCTGGTCTGTCGATCTTCTGGTCTCTACTGGAACCCCACCAACATTAAGCTCTTCTCTGCTGATGGGGGAGTGATCACAATTTGAATGCCCGGTGAATTATAAAGACTCTTACAGATACCAATTCATTTGTTGATTGTGTTCAGATGGTATAACAGGGTTGGGGATGAAAAGTTGCAAAGTACTTTTACTGATAATATTATGGTTGGCAAAAAACTGCTTGAGAGGCCATCACATCACACAGATAATACAGAGCTTAGGAAGGTATTAGAGGTTGAACCAGGTATCACATCATTGTGTGGTTTTTTGTAGTCATCATTAAAAAACATATGAACTCGAGACAAAAGTTTTATTTGGTTTGTTTAAAAAAATACGACAAAATTGAAAAAGGTTTATTTAAGGATTAAAAAACCACAGTAATTCCTGCTAAAGCATTGGCCGCAACTGGCGACAGGGTTGGTTTTCAGTCGATTGAGTAGCATACCAAGTTTGAATTGAGTGATCACCACCTGATTATTGTATGCGCAATATGTGATCAGTCATGCGGGCCAGATAACAGCCCCCCCCCCACCTCCTCAAGTTGTAAACATCATCATCGTTTGTTGAGTTCAGGCACGCATAGGTTTCATGTTTACCTTTATTTGTTTATATTATATATATGTATATATATATGTTTATATATATATATATATATATATATATATATATATA
>CABFVX010001636.1:129058-151423 GCA_902151425.1 Timema shepardi | reverse complement strand
GTCTTGTCAGAGGTGAAGGAAGGGTTTGGTAATCAGATAAATCTTTGCCGGAACCGAGGATTGAACCCCGGCCGCCAGCATAGAAGACTGACACCTTACCCCTAGACCACCAGGTCACCATCAAATGTACTCTAAAGGTAAGCTTCCATTGGTCCGCATCGCAAGAATCGCACATATAGAATTTTTTGAATTCTTTACATTATTTTGAATGAGACTGGGTCCATTGGTCCGCATCGCACGCATTTGACATTGGCAATGCCGATGGAATTCCATGAGGCGCATTAAAATACGATGCGTACGATGCAGACCAGTGGACGCATTCCCCGACATTTGCAACATTCGCACTCAGAATTCCCTGCTTTGTTCTCTCTCTTGAATAAATTTAACAACGCGTCTTATTACCCGTTCGGGTTATACGCTTACGTACTAGCTAAGCCAATGGGAATTTAGAGGAAGGGAACCCGGATTTGCGTGGAAAGAAAGTGTAAAACCATTTATTAAAAACACCCCCAGTTCACCTGACCAAAATCGGAAACTTTATCTCCCCGTCCTGTGCAGTCTAGCTCAACAAAAAACTAGCGCGTTAGCTAACTACGCCACCGAGGCGGGTGTACTCTTTCGCGAACTACTTGTTGTAGTTTAGTCGTACGTGAACTACTTCTTGTGGTTCAGTCGTTTGAGATCTACTTCTTGTGGTAGTCGTACGTGAACAATTTCTTGTGGTTAGGTCGTTCGCGAACTACTTCTTGTAGTTTAGTCGTACGTGAACTACTTCTTGGTGTTCAGTCGTACGTGAACTACTTATTGTGGTTCAGTCGTTCGCGAACTACTTCTTGGGGTTCAGTCGTACGTGAACTACTTCTTGGGGTTCAGTCGTTCGCGAACTACTTCTTGTAGTTTAGTCGTACGTGAACTACTTCTTGGGGTTCATTCGTACGTGAACTACTTCTTGTGGTTCAGTCGTTCGCGAACTACTTCTTGTAGTTTAGTCGTACGTGAACTACTTATTGGGTTTCAGTCGTACGTGAACTGCTTCTTGTGGTTCAGTCGCTCGCGGACTACTTCTTGTAGTTTAGTCGTACGTGAACTACTTCTTGGGTTTCAGTCGTACGTGAACTACTTCTTGGGGTTCAGCCGTTCGCGAACTACTTCTTGGGTTTCAGTCGTTCGCGAACTACTTCTTGTAGCTTAGTCGTACGTGAACTACTTCTTGGGTTTCAGTCGTACGTGAACTACTTCTTGGGGTTCAGCCGTTCGCGAACTTCATCTCTCACGACCAAACTACATACATCTCACGCTTTATCCCCCCCACCAGTTCGCGAACTACAGCGTGTGAGTCAGTTATTTTGTACCCCTCACATCACTAGTTAAATACCATTCACGAATAAAATCTAGAACTTATTATTTTTTCAAAATAGTTTGATAATTTTAAAATACTCAAATAAAATAGATAACAATTTAATGTTAAATTAGATTAGTTACAATAGCACCAGCTGTTAGATTAATGATAGGTAGTCTTAAAATATTTTAACTTTATCTTAACAACTACCCGTGAACGTGAAGTAATTATAGATATTAGGACAATGATGGTTATTGTTTGGAAATCCGTATGCTCCGAATGCAGTGGGCGCAGTCGGAACACTTAATAAATCCTATTCGTGCGATGCGGACCAGTGACAGCTTAACTTAAAACTCCTACATAAGTAGCCTACTTCAAACTTCACGACTCGTCACTCTTTTTGTTTTATATTCGTTGTAAATAACCTAAACGATACAAGATGCCTTGATAGGCTGAGATGTCGATGGGAAGATAATGTTAAAATGGATTTGAAGGGGGTTGATTGTCAGGTTCGGAAATGAATGGAAGTGTATCAGGCAGGATACGGTTGATTGTCGAGTTTACGTTCTACCGGCAATGAAGTATCGGCTTCGGGGACACAAGCTAAGAGCAGTGTTTTTGCAATTTTTATAGTAAAACTTTTTTTTTAAATAAATGAAATATTTCTCCAGTAGAAACATGGAGCTTGATTTTCTTCACATGGTCATATCAAC
The DNA here is from genome assembly GCA_902151425.1 of Timema shepardi. NCBI lineage: Eukaryota > Metazoa > Arthropoda > Insecta > Phasmatodea > Timematidae > Timema > Timema shepardi. The sequence goes on along the minus strand of CABFVX010001636.1, from coordinate 149,371 downwards.
AGTTATTGAATATCTGTTATGCGCATAACAGTATTAGATGAGAAACTTTTTAAATAAAGATAAAAGGTTGTCATTAAATTCCAGGACACCCTTGAAAGATATTCAAGAACTATTGAGTTCATCATGTGAATAAAATTAAAATATAGGTTTCTACTGGAGAAATGTTTGATTTAGTTTGGTAAATAAAATGTTAAAAAAAACTGTAAAAACACTGCCCTTTAACTTATGTTCCCTACATCCCCACCATAAGGCCGGAGAGTTAGATAATTTAATTGGTAGTAAATAACATCAACTAATGTACTAACTTCGCGTAGCCTTTGGATGACATGACTTAAAGTTACATAACAATTTTATTTTGACGCATATAAGCAGACAACCATAATTATTATTTAAATAGACCCATATTATTAGGTATTAAAAATATGGTATGTAAACACTAGTATTGGTATGGCATAGCTAGGCAAACTATTGGAATGTTCAACTTGGAGTAATTTAACAAACTATTGCTGTGACGTCATCTTTAATTACGCTTTAGTAATTGTGTTGTGAGCATCTCCGTTGTGAATGTGTGTTTTTTATTCATGTTCCACATAGTTCCTCCTAAAGCTTTGTAGTAAAAAAAAAAGAGCCTTTACAACGATTGGGATGGCTATTGTTGATGCAATTTCATTGTTTGCTATTCATCAGACTTAACATGGCTGAGTGGTAATTATCATGACAATACAAAATAGTACAGTCAGTACATCCGTACTTTTACTTGGGTTTTAACCTTGGTTTGCAATAGACGGAAGTTAAATCACTGAACTGCATGACCAGCGGAAATGGAACGGTAGGGGAATTGAAAACACAACAGAGAGATGGAAAAACATTATTTTAATGGCTCCTAGGCGTGGACCATTTTGAAGATGTCAANACGGTAGGGGAATTGAAAACACAACAGAGAGATGGAAAAACATTATTTTAATGGCTCCTAGGCGTGGACCATTTTGAAGATGTCAAAACAACTCTTTTTTTTTTTTTCTAATGACGGAACACAAATATTAAATTTTGTCCCTCCAAATTTGGGGGTGTTAATTAAGTAGAGGGCCTACATATTTTAATCGGCTGGAAATTAATGTGACTATTATTGTAGAAATGCCATCAAACACTGTAAGAGATTACTTTTTAGTTGGGGGAAGGTAGGTGGGGAGTAATTTGTGCCTGTCAATAATAATTGAATAGATTTATTTTGAATCCTGGTTGGATCAGAGATATGATATTCATGTTTACTTTGAGTTCTTAACTGTCCGTTCAGTGTCAAGATTGTTTTATACGGAGTAAGGTTGACTATGGTAGCTTAGAAAATGTGACTAGTCATGTGCATATATTTGTCTTGATTTTTGATGTAGCTACAATAATATTTATTCCTTGATAGTTATAATATATTTTCAATACAAGTTATTTTAATGAATAGAATACGAAATAAATTGAACGGTGCACCGCACAGACATTCTCACTAGTTTATATAGATTATACTTATAGCTCGTGAGATATGTGAAACCAAATAATAGACATTGTTTTAAAAACACATTGGGGAAAAAACACTGCACTTCACCAATGAACTCATGAAATAAGAGACACTTTTACAAAAACATATAATTTGTTCCTTGCATTTTTATCTCCTCATTTCCGAAAGGTCTATTTTTTTTAAATGTGTGTTACTAGGAAGATATTTATTTAATAAAATTTTGTTTAAATTAAAAGTTGTATATATTTAAGAGCCCTATAACTTTGCAACGATGAGTTAATTGATGTCTAAAATAGTTGCCAAAATATGATAAAACTTGGAAATTTTCACTTATGTAAAATATGCTCAAAGTCATTTTCGTGGGAAAATGAATGTAACATTTTGTTTGTGATGTTTAACAGTTTTATAGACCACAAATTTTAACCAAAATTGTTGGAGCTTATTTTGAAAAAGTTGATATTTTCTCTTTTTCCCTTCGTAAATTATCATTCATTTTACAGTTGGACAGATAATTCCAGAAATTCCTCTGGGGAGCCTTCGTAAAACCCTAAATACCACGTTTTAGAATGATCAGTAAAGTGGTACCAGATCTAGTCCAAGTAACAGGCATACAGACAGGCAACATTGAAAAAAAAATATGTTTTTGGGTTCAGGGGGCTATGAAACGTCAACATCCATCAAAATCTTGAATTATATTATTTTTACGATCAAAATATTTTATCTATACTAGGGGTCCCGAGAAAGTAAAATAAGTTTGTAAATTAAAAATAGGGGGTGGTAAATTACTTTTAGGAACAAAAAACCTTTAGTTATGGTAGAAAATTTTAATATATAATAGGTAGCAAAAATTAAAGGATAAATTAACACCTAACTTGCAGCGACGTAACAATTAAAATAAACAAGTTCTGCTAACTTAACTCTGTGAAACGTGATGCTCTTTAGGGAACCATAACACTTAGTATTCTATATGTTCCAGAACAATATGTAACAGAGCAAATGATTTATGTATGCTCTTAGGTGAACTGTAATGCTTTTTAATCCAATATATTAAATTTTCAGTAACAATGTTTATTAGTTCATTTATCTTATTTTACTATCGGACTTAGGTTAAAATTGCGTTGTTTATGTATTATTATTATTATTATTATTATTATTATTATTAACACCGCGTATTACTACCCGTTCGGGTTGTACGCACTTACGCTAATGTGTAATGGTAGGGTGATTGTGAGATGAAATGGAGGACCTACAGTTTAACGTGGAATCCGAACCACGGTGGAGGCCTGGCATTACCCACATTCACAAGATATCTTGTCAGAGGTGAAGTTGTTAATGTATTGCGTTGGTTTGTGCATTCATGCAAGGTAGTATTTTGTCTCATATATTTTTTTTATTTTAGTCTATTAATGACTATGATTGGTTTGTGATTGCTACAACTAGATCATGATTGTACAATGGGAAACTATCAAAAAGTGGGCAGCCGGATGTTGAAGTTCTAATTTGATATATATATTTTGTACTGCTTAACCATGCGTAGAACGGGTCAGACTGCTAATTACATAATATAATCATCTTTTCCCGGAATCCTAATATAATAGACTATTTTTTATTTTTCAAAATATTCCATAGTACAACGGAAACAAAAGTTACTTAATCTACTTTCACGTATTCATACGCAAAGCTATGTTATCTACGGCAGTCATTTTTTTATCAATTGTATCAGTGCCTAAAAATGTGTAAAATGTTATCACTATTGACCGCAACAAAATAGGTTTATATTTTCTAAAAGACTCTGTCTATGAAAATTTGACTCAAACTTATTATTGTATATTGAAATGTTGTTGCATGCCTGACACCCCCTCCCCCTTTTTTTAACGTTCTAATGTTAATAATAGGTCTAAGTACTGTAAACATTAACTAGACATAATTCCACATTACTTGAAAGGTTCTCTCATATAAATTCAGGTCACATACAAACCTGTTCGACTTTTGTATTCTATGGGAATCGATTAATTCTGCAATTAGAAGGTCACTAACCTTCAACAGGTCAGACTTATATTCTTACCCATGACATCCTTTGAATACTGATCCATATAAATAAAATATAGCTTGAATAATAAATGTGTAGGAAAAATAATAAATTATTTCGATTATAATGCTCATAAAATTATTTATAGCTCTATAAAATCAAGATGAAACAACTACAAAAATTATTAATAAATCTAAAGTTGGCTTTTTACAAACGTGGGTGGATTGACGTATAGGCCTAGTAAACTCGTGCCTACGGTGGCAGATTTTAGGGGCAGAAAATTTGGAATTACGAAAAAAAAAAAAGTTTTACCAGTTAAAATAATTGTATAGCTTCATCGTGTGTGTGTGTGTGTGTGTGTGTGATTGTTATGATTTGCTGTATCTGCGTACCAACCTGACAAGGGATCGCCTTAATTCACTTACAATCATTTTAATTTAAGGTCACTTATTGGATAAAATTGTTGTCTGGCATCATCGACCAGTTCACTCAGCAGAAATCAAGGCGAAATATATTATCGACTATTTTATTATTGTGTACGTGCTAATATTTAATTTGTAGTAACATGTTTTACAGTATACTAATGCAAACTTTATATTATTAAATAAATAATATTTGAATTTATGTGTTGTGGTAGTGTAAGAATATATATTTAAGCTTAAATCTTGGCTTAGATTCTTAATACTTTTAAAACCTCACTATAATAAATAATCAAATAATGTAAGCACTTTTTATCTGTCATTCAACAAATAGCTTTGAGTATGATATACAAATGTGTGTTGGTGTATGGGTGCTGGTATGGGGAAAACAGGGACTTGGGTTAGAAATTAAGAAAATAAAAGTAGGCGGCAAATTATATAGTGCCTATGGGTTTTGTAAATCCGCCTCTGTATACAAATAATGATACGTCTATAGCATGTAAGTAGCTTTGTGATAAACTAATTTATTTTTAACAATTCGAATTTATAGCGAATACAATTTTATCAACAATAAATAATATCACTTTGATAAATGATAACCTTTATAGTTGTACGCAATATATCCTTAATTTAACCATGGAAGATAGCAATTTTATCTTGCATGATTTCACTATGGCGTAGTTTATAAGATAGGCTCATATTGTAATTAGTCAAGGCAAGCTTATTATCTCTCAGGCTACACGGAATGCAGCTTACCTAACTTTTGTATCATAGGAGAACACTCGTACTTTTTTTTTGTGCCAAATTAAACACGTGTTTTAAGTCAATATTTTATCATACACGTTCTAAATGTAATAATAGTATTTTAATTTTTCTTAATTTATCTGTAATTCAAAACAAGACAGTAATAAAGAGAAGATTTAAATACCCAATAAGAATCATGCTAGGCCAAGGATGTATGTTATATATATATANATCTTTTGGGTAGTAATGAGGGCAGCTTGGTAGAAATTCGCCAGAATTATCGTGAAGCGAGGATGAAAAACAACAATAATAAATTACATATTGAAAACTACCTTGAAATGCAGACAAAGTAACCATTTTGGCAGATATATATATATATATATATATCTGCCAAAATGGTTACTTTGTCTGCATTTCAAGGTAGTTTTCAATATGTAATTTATTATTGTTGTTTTTCATCCTCGCTTCACGATAATTCTGGCGAATTTCTACCAAGCTGCCCTCATTACTACCCAAAAGATTATTAGCTAAATATATCTAACAAAATTAAGAATATTATAAATACTCGATATATTAATATCTACCTAGCGTATAACGCGTATGGGTAGACAGACGGGGTGCTAAAAAAAAGCTACCTTATGCCACGTAAATAGCAGGCCCTATATAATTATTTCAAGCGATTCCACTAATTTTTCTTTAGTTCGAACAATATAATACTTTGTTTTCTTGAAATCAAAATAGGCTAGCAAAACTATTCTTTCTTCAAATTGAAAAATAAATAAGTTTATTTTCTCCGTACTCCCCCTCAGGTTGAATTATAGGAAGCCTTTTTTAGTGGGCGTTGCTCAATTAACATACATTTACATCTTAATTTAATGTCTTAATATAAGACAGTCGGCAACTTTCTGATGAAGTAATTAGACGTGCATATGGTAGGGTTGGCCCCGCAGGTAACGTAGCCAACCACCTTTGACTTGGAAGGTCCAGGACTCAATCCCAGCTATACGCCTTGTTAATCAACTTTCCCGACATGGTTTCCTTAAAATTCACCATAACATCCTGTTTGCTTGATAAGTATTAAAACACAGGTTGAAAATTATTGTAACTTCGACACTTTCCGTATGGAAGAGGGTTCAATTCCCGTATCTAAATTTAATTTTTCAAATAATTTAAACTAACTATTTACTTAAGTTAGGAAGAAAAAAATAGAAATGTGTATGGATAAAAATCGACTAAAGCCTTGTTCAAGGTCATATTCTTCTGTATAAAATCAGTAATTAAAATAACTAATAAAACATTATTCAAAACATATTAAAACCCAACATCGCTCGTCACACAAACTAAATTTCAAGCTCGTCTACACCATTTTGTCAGTGATGGGGGTAGGTGGAGTTGTAGTTGTATGCCAGACAGGGTGAACCGAGGGGGATCTTTCCTAAATGGTTTCCTGCTCTTACTTCAGGCAAATTCGGGTACATTTCCTGTCAACTCTACCTTATTACTCCTTACCTCATAGGTATAATTAAATGCAGAGAACCCAAATTGGTAGCAAGAAATGATACAAAAAAAAATATTTTAAAAATATTTGTTGAGTTGAACGCATATGTGTTAATTGCGCAAATGGGGAAGGACCAAGGAAAGTAGAATTTAGAGTAAATAAACCCGCATCTAAGTATAGAAAAATAAGTTGTCTATTAAAGAAAGAAAAAATTGCCCTTGGTCAATTTGACCCTGATTAGACGCTCAGCCACCCCGTCATTAGCGAACTAAACTAAATGAGCTTGCCATTTAGACTGTGTGCCCACCAAAAGGGGTAATATTATTATGTATATTCTGTTCAAGACAAATATAAACCTTGTGAGGACATGGTTCATAAATGGTTAAGTTGGCGGCAGTGGCGGCTCGTGTATAGGCACTGTGGAACTGAAGCACCCCCTATTTCCACTTGATATTATCAATAACATTTAATATAATGAGTCCTTTTTTCTTGAATTCTTTCTTTATTTTTGTAGTACAATATATATTCCTTAAGCTTAATATCAGTACTTCAATAGCCATCCCCCAGTTTATAAAAAGATACAAAAATCTTTGTATGGAATTGTGCGCTTCACAGTGCTAGCGAAGTAGTGTGACTTGTGTGCATGCGCACATAGGGGCGTGGGGAGGAAGACGGGACTGCCAGGTAGAGAGAGCACTGTTGCTCTCGCAGTGCCGGCTCTGGCGTGATGGTGGAATGAATTTTTTTTTACTTAGCGTGTTTTGTGCTTAAAAACTATGTACCATATTCTTGAATGTGATAAAATGTATAAGAGTATAGAATTATATTATTATTATTATTATTCCAGCTATTCTACTTGATTCATTTTTATTTTCGTTTTTTTATTTAACAGAAAGACTAAATGCGCTTGTAGTACTTTCAATGGAGAAAAATTCCTCAATTGTCATCCACAGGTCAAAAAGAAAATCATTGAAATTTTTGCGCCAATTAAAACAAAAAGAATGGATTTCATTTTTAAATGAATAGATCAAGATTGAACTGTAACATATTAAGTTAAAGTAAACAATGTTTTTGTTTTTTATTGTTAAGATTTTATCAAGTTCCTGAATAAATTTTCTTTTTATACGTGTTTTTTTCCTTATACACAATTTTAAAACAAAGGCAAAAAAAACTGGAGCAGCACCCCTACTAATTTTAGCTATGAGCCGCCACTGGTTTGTGGTGACCATAACTACTTTAGCCGAAGTTTCAAGAACTAGGTGACCTGGCGGTCTAGGGGTAAGGTGTCAGACTTCTGTGCTGGCGGCCGGGGTTCAATCCTAGATCCCGGCAAAGATTTATATGATTACCAAACCCTTCCTTCACCTCTGACAAGACATCTTGTGAATGTGGGGAATGCCAGGCCTCCACCGTGGTTCGGATTCCACGTTAAAATGTAGGTCCTCCATTTCATCTCACAATCACCCTACCATTACACACTAGCGTAAGTGCGTATAACCCGAACGGGTAGTAAGACGCGGTGCTAATAATAATAATAATAATAATAATAATAATAATAATAATAATTAAAGAACTACGATGATAATATTTAAGTGATAAACAGCTGGTATAAAAGGGCATAGAGCACGGTTGTAGACAATTCATGAAGTATAACAACAATCTTTATGTTTAGAGCTATCTTAGGCTACCCGCTCTCTCTTAAATAGACATGAATTATAAGAAAAGATCGTATGTACTTTCTCCTATAGGCTATTATAGTTTGTAGTATAAGTTTAAAGAATTGGTTATCAGTAAAATACCTTTAAATAAGTTTTATTCAGAAAAATCCAGTTGTTTTGATAATCATATGAAACACTCATCTTCTACTTCTATCTACAAGCTATATTAATAATATAAAAAGAGTTTTTGTATTGTGTGTATGTCAGTCATGAGCGTTGCTTGATATCTGCCAAACCTATAGGTCTGAAATTGAAAAATTAGCAGCCCCTGTGCATGAACATGTTCGCCTTGAAGCAGAAATTTTAAAATTTAGCTTGTTTTTTAAATATATATATATATAAAGAAAAGTCCTGACTCACTGACTGACTCATCGACGCCCAGTCCAAACCCTTGGATCTATAAAGCTGAAATTTTGCACAGAAGTTCCCTTTATGATTTATACCAGGAATAAGGCCGGATTTTTTGAAATTCCCACGAGATAGGGAATAAAGAGGATTTATATTTTCGCTTTAAAGTTACCTTATTTCCGTAACTATAATTATTAGACACTTCAAATTTGGCATGTAAGTAGGTAATTATAATAAATAATAACCGTTTTCAGGATTTTCCGAAATTTCCACGCGATAGGGAATAAAGAGGATTTATATTTTGGACTTAAAGTTGCCTTATTTCTTATTATTTCAATGCCCGATTTTTTTGAATAACAGCCTAAGTAATTTTACTCTCAGTTTCTGGATTTTACAATAGGTGGCGCGCGAGTCATTTAAAAAAAGAGAGCGGGAAACAGCTAAATTATTATAAACTGGGTCGGAAGAAATAAAATTAAGATTTTTGTTCCTCTCTGTTAGAAGAAAATAAAAGCATTGCCATGGGTAACCATGCAAACCGTTGGGTTGTTGCCCCAGGAAGCGCCGGCTACTTCTGCTAGTCAAATATAAATTCTGAATAAAAATGTCCAAGCAATTTTATTTTTAAGATTTTAACAATTATTCGTCAGTAAAGTATTCTCAAATGGTTTTATTTAAAAAAAAATTATTATACATTTTTACTAATAATCAGATATCAATTTTTAACAAAATCATTAAGGCTCTTTTTTAAAATATTTCAAATTTTCAAAAATTAATCGTAAGTAAACTAGAAACCACCAGGCATAATGCCTATAATTTATCATTTAGAAGATTCCTCATATTTTAAACAAAATCGTTAGAAACACCTAAAAAATAATTTTAAACAATCAATCATCAGTAAAGTATTCTTAATTTTAGGACTAGAATTAAAATCCCGATTTTGCCTCTAAGTATAGCCATATAACATCTAAATAGTCATTTCTAACTAAATCCATCAAGCAGTTTCGTCTGTAGGTCCAGGTACAAGCTGACAAATAGACAGAATTGTAACATCCACTGTATTGAGTTTAGGAGCATATTAATTATTGGAAGCCAGCATATTATAAATGAATATTTTTACGATTTCAATATTTTTTCTAGAAAATAAAAGAGGCATGGCCGTCTGCGTGCACCAAGCAGTGTGTAGGAGCTTTAGTTTCTATCCTGGTATGTAAGGAGTAGGGGGCGTTAGGAGGGGTAGTAACTGTCTGAGAGCTTCAGGGCTGGAGCAATTCACAATAAATTACTATCGTAATAATAACAGCAAGGAATAACTATTTACACCGGTATCATTCTCTAATAGATTTTTATATCGAACTTGGACCTATATCGTATTATTTATGAATGGGTGTGTGGGCGGACAGCTCATGCAGAGAGGATAGACAAATATATGTGAGTCCAAACCGATTAGGTGGGGTAGTCTGTCAGAACGCATGTCTCTGAAACTGAAGCCTTAAAGCCTTAAATTCGGTATGGAGCGGTTCTATTTCACAGTGCAGCTTTGTATCCTCTCTTTTCCGACACCTCAGCTCAGTTAGTAATCATCTTTCTCCTGAATTAAGTCTAGGATTTTCATGGCTGACATTGTTGATAAAATTATCACCGGGGAAATTAAAGAGTTTCCCTTTCACAGTTATGAATCAAAGGCTAAGAGACAAAATGTTGCACCTGTTTTAGAAGTATGGTTAGTTTGTTAGTAATGTGCTGATACAATCATTTGCATAGTAAAGTGTACTTTAGGTACCCCAGATAAACTAATATTTAAATAAAATTCATCCTTTCTTCAAGAGAATGAAAGTTGAGATTCCTAAAATATTACCTTGTTTATTCTGTTATATTTTGAAGCATATACTGGCAATGAGGTGCAATAATAGGGTGAATATATATTATTATACTAGCAATCCCGCGCGGCGTTGCCCATGACCCAATAATTATATAAGGCCCCCCACCCCCATGGTGCCCGAATTCAAATGTAGACGCTGTTTCTTAAACGTAATTCTAAACCAGATTTAAAATATTTTCTCCAAAAATTTGTTAAAAATAACTTGGTTAAAAAACTGATTAAAAATTAGGCTTTTAGGTGCATTTGGACCCCCTTCCGTCCACCTATTTTAAAAATTTCAGCACCAAGTCTGAAGGTATATAATAATAAAAGGAAGTATTTGTTTGTGTGTTTGTTTGTGTGCGATGCCCAGCCAAACCTACGGCACGCAGAGATCTGAATTTTTTAACATAGGCGGATAGAAGGGGGTCCGAATGCATCTCAAAACAGTATTTTTAAAATTTTAATTAGCTTTTTAATTAGGCTAAATTTAACAAATTTTTGGTGGGTCACGGGCAACGCCATGCGGGATTGCTGGTATCTAATACAGCAAAAATATAACGATTAGAATAACAATACGTCAGTAAAATTTAAATGGTTTTAAGCCTTTTAGTACTGAAGAATAAAATTATAACATAGTCCCAAAAATAAACTATTAATAATATGTAAGAATGATATTTTTAGAAACAGCCAGCGTCAACACCCAAAATCATTTATAAATAATCAACTATTTATCTCTTGACACTCGATGACGTTTTAAAAAACAAGCTGAATAATTTATTCAGCTGACATTTAACAGTCCTTTTACAAAAACATTAATCAAACTTCCGATAGTTTCCAATGCAAGTGTCAGTTTGTCTTTTAACCAACCCGTTTCACATTATTTCATGAATAGCTTTCGATGTGAAAAAATGCATTTACATTTTAGCCAAAGGGGAAAGAAACTAGAGTTCTAGAATAAAGTAGAGCTAGGATCGATGTGAGGGGGGGCGGAGGGAGGGAAATAACACCCGTTTCCTTTATAGTGCAATGCCGTCTCTGTTACAAGGTGGTTAGGAAAGATTACAACACAATCCAACCCGGTGTAGTCATATTATTGCTATGATGTTCTTTATTATTTTTTATATTTAAAAAAACCCATTGCCCAATGTAGCCAAATGTATACATATTAAAAAGAATTTTCATTTTTTTTTTTGTAAGTTGCACACAGATTTATTAAATAATCCAATTTTTTATTTTTTTAAATATACTTTGATTAATTTGGACTTAAAAGTGTTGAGGGCCAAATTCAGTTATGACCATTGCTAGGGATAATTTAGAATCTCTAATAATACATTATTGTACAGAGTTACTTAAATCATAACTATTTATTAATGATTATGAAAAAATTGAGGGAAAAAAAAATATTTCTAAGTGCTCCCTTGGATCCAAAAAGATTTAACATAATTTAAAAAGGTTTTATTTTGTATATTTTAAATAATAAAAAATCTTAAAGGATAAATTGATTAATTGTATTAATTTTTGATTCTTTGATTGTATTCCGACACCTCTATACCGAACGAAAGCAGAGGTTTTTTTTGCACGCACCACTTTTTTTCTTTTTTTTTAGCACATCTTCTTACTACCCATTCGGCCTACACGCCTCTGTACTAATTACGCTAATGGGTTATAGATGAGGAAGGTTGAATTTAGATAAAATATACTCTCATATGTATGGAGAGTGGGAAACCATTTAGTAAAAACCACCCTCAGTACACCCGAATGGGATCAAATCGCCATATCTTCGTCATCGATAGTCTAGTCTATTGAAAGAGTGACGCCCTAAGCCATGCGGCCATCAAAGTTGGCTTCACTGCATCTTATTTCCCGTTCAGCTTATCCTCAAATTTACACTAACAAGTTAAGGATGGAGGAGGTATGTGTTCAGAGGTAATGTAACCGTATTTGCGTGAACGTAGACTGGTAAACTATTTTAGGAAAATCTCCCTCAGTACACCCAACGGTAATTGAACCCTGACCTCCTAATTATCGGCAATACACTATTTTGTGAGTTTGAGCAGCAGATAACAGGACCTGAAGTATTAATACGTGTAAATAGATCTAATAACTTTTCTAGCTGTCCAATAAGGTCCTTCCAATGTAAACTGGACTATGATTGGTCAAATGTAGACTGAGTGGGAGTGAATATAATATCATATGTAAAATTTTAACAAGCTCTGCTTACTCTTAATATTATGACTTAAAATATAAGGATATCTTTTTTTCAAATAGGGGAAAACATATTTGTTTTATAATTCATATAAACTTTAGAAACCCCTTTCTTATATTTGGATATATTTGGGCCTGTGTAATGTTCTTAGCTTTCCAAATATAAGCGTGGCCAAACGTTTAACGATATATCAAACAGAAACGATATTCATTTGGCTTAGCTTTGGAAATAGTCAACCTTGGTGGCCTTGGGATAAAGTGCTCTTCTCAGGACTCGATGTTCGTGAGTTCAAACCCAGCCGGAGCCAAAAGATTGTTCTTGAGCTATACGAATCCGTAGCACAAATTCTCTCTGAGGGGAAGAAAAACCTATGGTTCCATGTCAATTGTAGTATTTCAAAGAACTCTTTAAGGGTTCGGCCGGACTGACAAGCGTGCGGACGAGGGAGCGAGTTACTGGATGGCCAAACTGGCGAGCACATGATCAGCAGATAGCTCTCGATAGTTGTTGACAAGAAGGCTCCGTATCTTGGCTCAATGAACTGAGGATGGTTTTTGACAAGTGGTTTATTGTTGTGGTTTTCTCATCCCCTCTCCACGCTGATGGTGATTCTTATTTGTAAAGGCCAACTTTGATCATATTTAAGTATTTTAACATATCAGTTATATATACATATAACTATAGGTATGGTTTATGATCTTACCAATTAAATTAGGCCGTTAGTAGAAAGTGTGCTACACCTATCGATAATAATAAAAATGTCAAAATAGGAAGTTTTCCTAGCACTCAATGAACCAACATACAATAATATTTCCTAGCGCCTGTAAACTAGACTGTACCGGGTCGAGCACGCGCGCTTGAAATAGTCCTATCTTTCAAGCGCGCGCGCTCAGTCGCTCCAGTCTGGCCACATCTCATTACAACCAATGTGTTCTATTTTATATTTTAGTCGCTCGCTCGCCCAGTCTGGCCATCCCCTAAGATATGTGAAAATACCTTTCCCGGAAATATGTGTAGGTCCTTCCACTATCATTATTATTATTATTATTAGCACCGCGTCTTACTACCCGTTCGGGTTATACGCACACCCCCTTCCACTATCGCTCATATAAATATTGTATGCTGATATAATCAGTCGATTCAGAAAGGGCACGTGCCTCAAATAATTAAAAAAATTAGAAAGCGTTGTAAATATATGGTCATCTAAAAATAAAGAAATTAAGCCCATAAATGTTTTTTTTTATGTTCCTGAGTTTGGTCTAAATTTATAAATTATTCCAAAATTATTATAAGTGACACGAACACGGTCGTCTCAATGGTCAAGCGGCTGTAGAGTGCACTCTCACAAGTGTATATAATATGACATTAGTTATCTCAATGTACCGGCAAATATTTTGACAGTTCGTTTTTAGACCGGGTTGACTTTCCGACGAGGAGAGGGAAGATGTGTTTGGGCGTTTTGGTGAGTCGACAACCAACACCTTGAATCATGTCAACAGTGCAGACTTTTAACAAGTTGTACGATAGATAACTTTCAGAGAGCAACATATCATATTCGACATTCCTTCTCATCTCATAATCTAGAGTTTCTAGATGAAGAGCCACATGCTGTAGTTTAAACCTCTAGATAACTAATTATCATGCTACCAGTTCTTCGAAATACCTGTTTTCAAAAGCTGGCGCAACAAGTGGTTCAAAATCAGGCCGACCATATTTTCCATAATATTAATTTTGTCATGTAAATCTAATAGAATGTAAAAAGAAGGGAGAGAGGATTTTAATACCATGTGACATTCACGATAAATCACTATTGAAGTGTACTGTAAAGTAGTCCATTCAATCAATCAATAAAGATAAACTACCTAAATATGGTCAAATTATATTTTAATACTGACTGGAAAATAAAATTCAGTGGTAAGGTATAAATCTAGTTATTTACAAGCTATTAATATTACTAATTTTCCAGTTTCCTCAAAAGCTCTGCAAGAAAAATAAAGTATAGTTGAATAAACATATAAATAATATTTTACCAAATATAAAATAAAGGTGCAGCTGATCCAAAACTTAAAAAAAAACATTCCCATAGTTTTCAAAAGCTATTAAAATTTACACCAACTGCCAAATATGAAGGTAATAGAACGCATAGCATCTTTGTTGCTATTTTGATACTGAAGATGAGTGCCTTGCTTAGTTTGATTAATTATTTGGAAGAAATAATGAATCTTCAAAGTTCACCAAGACTATTAATTGAGTTATATATTATTTTTGTTTTTAGTTTAGTTATCCTGGCAAATTATCTTATTACTATATTAGATATAGATATGTTACTATAATATTATATTTTACGCTAAATTTTGTCTTTTAGAAATATTGGGATAAGAGCTCTTTTTAAAGTTGGTATTTTTGTTGTTAATTAAACCTTAGACACTAATGTTTGTAATTTTTGAAATATTCTTGAAAAGTGTATTATGTCTAGATTGTAATTCCTGCCACAAATACATGAGCAAAATTATTTTGCGAGAAGTAAATAATAAAGATCTAGGTAATATTATAATATATAAAAGAATAGCTATTAATCATCAATGTTATTATTATTATTATTAGCACCGCGTCTTACTACCTGTTCGGGTTATACGCACTTACGCTAATGTGTAATGGTAGGGTGATTGTGAGATGAAATGAAGGACCTACAGTTTAACGTGGAATCCGAACCACGGTGGAGACCTGGCATTCCTCACATTCACAAGAATCATCAATGCAGTTAATAATATTATTTAATATGTTTTTCCTTTATCACCACGTTGTACTACCCGTTTGCGTTATACACATATGTACTAATTACTTTATGGAGTTATAGATGAGTAAGGTTGAATTAAGAGGAAGTGTACACACATTTGCGTGGAGGAAGAGTTGGACATAATTTATGGAAAACCACTCTCCCTACACCTAAACGGGATTCGAACCCCGATCTACCCATAATTGGCAATCCAGTCTATTGCAAGAGTGATGCCTTAGAACAGGGTGGTCCAACGTTTTTAATCACATGGTCCAAATCTTATTAGTTTGTAGCGCGCACCGAAGATATATTTAATAGTCCCGTCAACTTAATATAGACCTATAAATAACACTTAATAAACAAATTATTTCCCATAATTGTATATGAATGGTATTTTGGTTGTTAGGATCTTTCAAAATGTATCGCCAAAGAAAAGTTTATTTATCACTCAAAAATGTATTATGAAATATGCACGCACACATACTTTCAATAAACAACTTAGTATTATAAATATATATTTAAACATAATTTTACTAATTAATTAAAAGAATCCAATGCAAATTTGACCATTTAATTTATATAATTATATTTGAATAATTAGCTATTTCACATATCTACCAAAGTGTTTTTAATATTATGAATATTTGTGAAACGTAGTGTTCCAATAGCCCTAAATATGGATCTACACCTCTGCTTCCTATTTTTTAATCTCTTTTGACGAAAATACGAGTACATTTCCAAATTCAACCTTTCTACACCCCCTCCCCTTCCTCTTAGTTTAAATAATTGGACAGCCAAGGCAGGTAATAAGACGCGGAACGCTACTACTTAAATTGTCGGTCACAATAATCTAATATTGTGCCCCACATTTTGCACAGAGTTACTTTAAATGCTGTAAGTTCACATCTAATTACTGCTGAATCACAGCTGAAATGACGTAATAAGTTTAATTCATGGTATTTTGAATCAAAAACATAACATCTTGCGGAATTAAGAACGCTATCCATGTGGAAAATGGTGTATTTATTGAGGCCTGGGACTTAATGCTTTACTGTATGTTACAAATAAAACAATACTGTAGGAATTTGGGAAGAAAGAATTTGTATAAAATACAAACACATTTTTTTATGGTCGACATTGATAGCATTTGCATGGTTCAAGGGAAATAGGGGGAAAGTCCAATTTTAATTCAAAATGAGTTAGTGCTACCATCTGTTAGACATTCATGAGATTTTTATAATGGACTTAAGATTTTGGTTAAAAGAGGTCTAGCTCATAGTTAAATTAATTTTTAAAAAAACTATTAGCTGGGGTACTTATGGGATCTGAGATATAAAAGTTGGGTTTCTTGAAAATGTGTGTAGTGTGACTAAATTTTGACCTCTGAAACGAGCTAAATTGGAGTAATGCGTGTGGATAGAATACATAATGAACCGTAACTCCAAAGCGTAGACTGGTTTCTATTGATAAGGTTATAAATAAACGACGCGCAAAACTCAATATCTTTGCTAAGTCCCGTAATCAAGCATTAGTTTAAAGTCTACTGGATTGGTTTCCACTCGGTTACATATAACATTAAATAGCTAGGCTATTTATGTTGGCAGCTTTGATTCTGATGAATGCAAATAATTTATTAAAACATGAACCACTTTAAAATCAAATATATTAAAAATTCGTAAATACTTTGTTTTAGGGTGGTAAACAGATCGATTACTATGAGTGAAAATTATGACTTAGAATTTTATAAAATTAAGAATATATATTTGTTAAGTTTTATTACATAGCCCCTCTTTAAATGTTTCGTGACACGCCTCTGCGAATAAGAGTATACCTGCACAAAAAGTTTATATATTATAATAAGCGATATTTTTAGAAAATTAAATAAAATAGAAGAATTAACTCTGAAAATTTTTACTGTGTAAGACGGTATTAGAAAAACATTATTTTTTTAAAACAAAAATGTTATAGCAGGTATTTTAAGACTCAATTACTAAGCTTTTGATTTTGTTTGTACTCATGATTAAATAAAACTTCTTAATGGTTAGGCTACATGGTATACAAACGCTGTGGGTGTGAAATATAAATTATTATTTAGAACTGTAATAAAAAAACTTCTATTTAAGTAGCAAATAAAAGCCTACTTTACTCATTAAAACCAATAACGCAACCTTTGTGGAAAGAAAAAGTAAGCATTACAAGTTTCGTATGAATAGTCTACATTTTAGCGTGGGTTATACGTCTTTTTAACATGGTTGTTAAATTCAAGATAAATAAACAATAACAGACAATTACTTTTCTTTTACCCTGTGAATTTCACTAAAACAATTATGTATTCGATATATGTATTAGATAAATATGTTGTCAGTATTTAAATGGTATTTACATTAGCTACGTGGGACTTTAGAATGTGATAATTGTGATCGGTGGGATTTGTGGTCGTCAAAGATGATGTCGTTAGATTTGAGTCCACCCCATTGAAATGTGTAAAACTAGGCACGATTCATTATTTCGATATGGAAACTGAAATTAGATCGTGGCAATGCACTATCATTCGAAATGCCTCATTTGTATGCTTTCTATTCCACTAACCTAACGTACCATACTTAACCTAACCTAGCTTAACCTCAATCTTAGAGTTTGACACTATAAGAATTTATGGCGGAAAATCTAAGAGAGTGACCTCGTGCAAGAGTACAAAGAAGAGAAATGCAATCAAGTAATTAGAAAAATATGTGGTGTCTTGTCCCTGCTCCCATCATCTAATTTTGGTGACTCGTCCCTGCTCTAATCTAAGTCTGGCGCCTTGTTCCTGTGCCCATCATCTAAGTGTTGTGCCTCAACCCTGCCCCCATCATTCAAATGTGGTACCTTGTCCCTGCTGCCATCATCTTAGTGTGGTTCCTTGTCCCTGCTCCTATCATCTTAGTGTGGTTCCTTGTCCCTGCTCCTATCATCTAAGTTTGGTGCCTTGTCCCTGCTCCTATCATCTTAGTGTGGTTCCTTGTCCCTGCTCCCATCATCTTAGTGTGGTTCCTTGTCCCTATTCCCATCATCTTAGTGTGGTTCCTTGTCCCTGCTCCTATCATCTTAGTGTGGTTCCTTGTCCCTGCTCCTATCATCTTAGTGTGGTTCCTTGTCCCTGCTCCTATCATCTATGTTTGGTGCCTCGTCCCTACTCCCATCATCTTAGTGTGGTTCCTTGTCCCTGCTCCTATCATCATAGTGTGGTGCCTTGTCCCTGGTCCCATCATCTAAGTTTGGTGCCTCGTCCCTGCTCTAATCTAAGTCTGGTACCTTGTCCCTACTCCCATCATCTTAGTGTGGTGCCTCGTCCCTGCTCCCATTATTTAAGTTTGGTGCCTCGTCCCTGCTCCCATCATCTAAGTGTGGTGCCTTGTCCCTACTCCCATCATCTTAGTGTGGTTCCTTGTCCCTGCTCCTATCATCTTAGTGTGGTTCCTTGTCCCTGCTCCTATCATCTAAGTTTGGTACCTCGTCCCTGCTCCCATCATCTAAGTGTGGTACCTTGTCCCTGCTACCATTATCTTAGTGTGGTTCCTTGTCCCTGCTCCCATCATCTAAGTTTGGTGCCTTGTCCCTGCTCCCATCATCTAAATTTGGTGCCTTGTCCCTGCTCCCATCATCTAAGTTTGGTGCCTCGTCCCTACTCCCATCATCTTAGTGTGGTTCCTTGTCCCTGCTCCTATCATCTAAGTGTGGTGCCTTGTCCCTGCTCCCATCATCTAAGTTTGGTGCCTCGTCCCTGCTCTAATCTAAGTCTGGCACCTTGTCCCTATTCCCATCATCTAAGTGTTGTGCCTCAACCCTGCCCCCATCATCCAAATGTGGTACCTTGTCCCTGCTGCCATATAAGTGTGGTGCCTTGTCCCTGCTCCCATCATCTAAGTTTGGTGCCTCGTCCCTACTCCCATCATCTAAGTTTGGTGCCTTGTCCCTGCTACCATCATCTAAGTTTGGTGCCTCGTCCCTGCTCCCATCATCTAAGTTTGGTGCCTCGTCCCTGCTCCCATCATCTAAGTTTGGTGCCTCGTCCCTGCTCCCATCATCTAAGTTTGGTGCCTCGTTCCTTCTCACATCATCTAAGTTTGATGCCTTGACCCAGAAAAAAAATTATATAAAAATATGCAAAAACACTGATCTTTTCTCACGTTTCCTACACTCCCACCTTAAAGTTCATTCTCCTTTCCATACTCCCATGTATGATAAAGTTTTAAATCGTCAAAAAAGCCACAACACTGGCAACTAAAGCTTACCAATAAAACCAGAACGTAGGTAAAGTAAAGAAACATAAAATAAAAAAAATAGAAACATTAACAATGAGTGTAAACATCTCAAGGTCGCCATAAAAAGAGTGTGTCCACTGCTCTGCGGGAGAGAGATGATGATTCTATTGTGTTCTCCTCGTTGACAAAGCTAGCGTATCTGTGTGAGAGACTGGGAGTGAGAAGGCGGGGTGAGGTGGTGGTAACAATGCTTATGATAAATGTGATGAGAAGAGTGTGTAATCCTGCTCTTGTCACACATTCCACGAGGTATTAGTCCGCGTCTCACTCCAGAGTGTGGGGTGTTTGGCAGCCGTCCCATAGATGCACCGCCATCCTACAGCCTGTCTCGGGTGCACTGCTTTGTGTGTGTGTCTGCACCCGTTAGGGCTGGTTGAATATAATATCTATACTACTAGAGTAAGGATAAGAAAGTTAGAATTTAGAGGAAATGTTGCATAATTTGCGTGGAAGAAAGATCGCAAACTATTTAGAAAAGAAAATACCTCTAGTACACCCAACCGGGAACCAAATCCCAAACCCCCTCATCAAAGGCAATCCAGTATAACACAAGAGTGACGCCTTCCTTATTCCAGGAATGACAAATCCGTAGCACTCGTGCCACTGGGTAAAAGATAAACCCTAAATACAACTTTCCCCGAGTTGATAGAAAAATTTAAAGTAAATTATATTTCTACAGCCATTACATTCAGTGTCATATCACAGGGAAATTTGTGAAGTTAATGGTTTGAAATCATCTTTGCTCGTATGTGCATCTTGTGTGTTGTTGAAGACAACAAGTTATGAACAGAACATAAATATTATATCTTGAATAGGAAAATACAATTATATGTTACAAACTAATATGGAAAATGTTGTAATTTTTTTATTTTAATATATATATATATATATATATATATA